>LQNK01003326.1:26899-73367 GCA_001586405.1 Phoebis sennae
AGTGTTCTTGTACACTAATTATAGGACCCGGTGTAACAGTCTACACCTTAATAGAAGGTTTATATGTCTTTTTAAAGATATAAGATTAAGTTATAGGACAATTTTGCTCCTTGGGATACAAACATACAAACATACAATCGCCCGGCCATCTCGACTGTGAGAATAAATTATACATATTTGTACTACATAATTTTGACTATGGTATCACCTATAATACGGGATATAAGAATAAAATAAAAATATCGATTCTTTAATACGTCATTCAACGAATAAAACTACCAAATTGCCTTTTAAAATATTTCGAAGCGCAACCTACATCCAATATAAGTTTGAAACTTCTCAACTATATGGTAAACATTTCGAAGGAAGTTAATATTGCCAATACAAAATATTCACGACGATATTCATCGAGTATCAAAACTAAAAGCAGGTGGATAATTAAAAATTCCACTTAAGTCTGATCCCAGGCGTGATTAAAAGTTCGCGAAGCTCTACGGAACTCGTTAAAAGATTATAGTGAGGTTAGTGGAAATCATCACCGTTCATATATAATGTTGCTCATGTATAGAACTGAGAATATGTGCAAGTTTCTTGCTGTATGTCATAATTATTGATCTTTTTTTCTAAGTACTCAATATCATTAATCTTTATTTATATCAATAAGAATTAAAGGAAGATAGTATAAGACACATTTTTATGTTTCATGGTTTGTATTTGTTAATTTTCTACTGTATTACAACTATAATATTTAAAGTTAAACCACATTTTATGCCAGAAAAGTATTATCCATATATTTCATTAGCATTTTGCAAAAAATTCACGCGAGCGAAGCGAGGAGCTAGTGGACTATATCTATTTTACCCCTGAGGTGGTTAGGTATCCATGTAAGATTTCCTCAGGTTAAAAAAAGGTATGTTGTATTCAATAGAAGGTACTGGACATACACAAATAATAAATACGATAAGGAGTTTTGATATACATTTTATTATTAAGTAATTCTTTGCTAAAAAAATACGACCAACTGCTTTCCACTAAAAAGTATTAAAAAACTTAGTTTGTAAAGGTCAGTTCTATTTGTTTACCAATAAGCACATGTTAAAGCTCTTGCTTAAAAATCCATTCTAAAATTATATATAAAAATATACTTTTTTATATAATTAGTTTTTATACTAATTAATTAATAATACTGTTCATCAACATAATATAAGTAAATTAATGAATATAAACAAAAAAGTGCGTCTACGTCCTATTAAAACTTACTAACTTAATTATTCTCTAAAGCAAGTTGTCTCTATATGGGTAATAGTTAACTTTTAAGGGTGTATTGACTTAGGACAAGTAGTAATGAAAAGATAACACACTCGAGTGGTCTCAATTCAGCCTGATCTATTAAACCTCTATACGATGACCAATACATTATAGATACAGACTGCGAACTTTATTACATAATCAATTTATTTGAGAATGTTGAAGTTTCCCAAATTTCCAGATACATATTTTTTTATTTTTTTCGTTTCCATTGTACAGTCACAGTCGGTGTTGGGTGAAAGTGATTAAAATAAGTGATAAAGATTGTTATTCTCTTCTATCTACTACATCTTTTTACAAGAAATGTAGTTTGTTCATCAATTCGTCAGTTAAATGATACCACGGTACAATGTGTGAAAAATGAGAATATATTTCAACTAATGATTGGATTTAGATTCGATCCCCAACAACTAGTCAATCAATATCGTGATTTTATAAATCTGGTTTCTTTGTTAGTTATCAACGTCAAACTTTGCGTCAAACTTTAGACTTATTCAAACTTTAGATTTTATTTTAAGCTATATATGAGTTATAACTTAAAGTTCAAACCTTTATATTTAAAAATGGCATTGCCTTTAGTCGCTTGTGTTGTACCGTGCCGTTATCTATTGTTCCGATAATGGAATCACACCACACAGCAATCACACTAAAATTGTCTGTGGTTCCAACTCAATCACTGGGTGAGCATCGGGTGAGTAGTTAGTACTCAGCGCTCTATACAACAGTTAAATTTGCTAGTACAATGTGTTTCACATAATTTCGAAGCCCAAAATCACACTAACATCATATGTAGTTCACAGAATATCACAGCACACAATCACACTAACTTTGTCAGTAGTTCACAAAATATAACAGCACACAATTATACTAAAACTGTCTTTGATTCACATAATATCACAGAACAAAATCACATTAACATTGTCTGTGGTTCACATAATATCACAGCACACAATCACACTAACATAGTCTGTGGTTCACATAATATCAAAGGAAAAAAATAGACTAAAATTTTCTATGTTTCACAAATAATCACAGAACAAAATCACATTAACATTGTCTATGGTTCATATAATATCACAGCACACACTCGCACTAACAATATCTGTGGTTGAGATAATATCAGAGCACATAATTACACTAAAATTGTCTGAGGTTCAAACTCAATCACTGTGCGTCCAGCGGGTATGTATAGTCAGTCAGCATTTACCACAACAGTTATCGCTAGTACAGTATGTTTCACAGCGGTTTGATAGTGTTATTTAGTAAACGTTAGTTCATTCATTGTCCAATGCGATATCTGTTTAAGATTATCTCTTTTAATTCTCTTCTAATCTTATAAATTAAATGATAATAGTTTAGGGAAGAGGATAGTTTTTTTCTAATTCTTCCAAAACCAGTGGTAGACAAAAGACTTAATTGAATAAACACATGCCATTAATATAAATATTTTATTGCGTATATATAGATATGTAATCTCAACATATTATTTTAATTCCAAACTAATTTTGTACATCGCAATAATGAAAGCCTTCTTCAAACATTAATAAAAATTCAACCTGCCTATAAAAAACTGGAAATATTTCAAAAATTGATGTTAATGATTAAATATTTTTAATTTATAATCATATTATTTAAATTATAATTATAATCAAAATAAAGTATCACACTGAAATAAGTAATAATAAAATATTTTCAGTCGCTCAGTTGTTACTATGAAATCGCATCAATCGTGGCATAAATGAAGGCAAAAAGTCGATGCTAGTAAAGAATGATTGATGGTTTTGAAAGAAACAATCATAATTGTCTCTCAATTTATGAATATTCATCGATATATAAATGGAATTATTACACATAAATAATGACATTTAGTTCTAACAAAAAGCCTTTAATAGTGAGGTCTACTGTTACCTATTGCACCATAGAACGGATACACCGTCCGTTTAACAAATCGATTTTTCTTTAAGGGTATGTGGAAGATAGGCCTTAACGCTCTATCAGAAAGAAAGATGTTTTTATGTCTTTACCCGAAATTGAACCGATCTTCTGCTTGTGGTAATTTTACCGATGCGAGCTTGGTCCAATAGTGCAATGCTCGGTTTTCACTCTTATTGCTGAAGATATTATGCAGCAAAATTACCCTCTGTTGTCTCTCACGACACCCATGGGTAAAAAATGGGGTTGCGACACACGTATTCTTACTCATAAAAGTATGGGTTACAAATACTCTCCATTTTCAATAATTCGTTTTTCATTCGACGCAAATTCTGTTTCAATCTTGTTCTGAGAATATAATTACTTGTATTTTATTAATAGCACGACTCTTTATGAGCAAAGTTAACATCTTACAGGAATTTCATTAAATTTCCTTATACATTAAGCTTTGCAAAGTTTCGCAGTGTATGATATTCGTACTTCAAACTTCAGCTCGATATAGAAATGACTTTGAGATTGGGTGGCAATATACGACGTATTATAATTATGAAGTTTAAATTTATATCCACCTTTTTGTTTCAATAAAATATATAATATGTATGTAATATACTAACCGATCCGCGCAGCTTCGCTCCCGTAGCATAATGTTATATACATAGCCTATGTTACTCGTGGATAAGGTAGCTTTCTTTTACCCAGCAGTTTTGAGCCTATTTACTACAAACAAACAAGTTTTCCTCATAATAATATTAGTGTAGATAAAAAAGTTTTTACTAAAAGGTGCTTTAAACAAGAAACGTAAATTTTGCCTATTTCAGTGGTCGATTTTATGATAAATTATTTATCTTTCTGAGTATACCTGTGCCATGTCCGAATAAGATTGTATTACACTTTGATGCGAATATAATTCATAATAATTCTCAGTAAATACATGATGCGGTTCCGCTCATCACTTGAAAAGTATATCCTACTTAAAAACTATTCCTATTACTACTATTCTAGATAAAGATAATATTATATCCTTATTTTATGAATAATTTTCATCAACTTTATCTGCGTCCAATCCTTCTTTGCGTTTATTTAATTAAAATATTAAACGAGATTTTGATTGAATATACGCAAATCCTTCTTTGCTTTTAAAGGATTTTAAAAGTATTTTATTTATGGAAAGTACTCGCGTTATAATAAGAGAAACACGAGAAAATACTTTAATCAAAATACTTCATAGACAACCATGTTTATCGTAAATTTTTAACATAATATCTAATGATATAAATTTTAATTTAGAGGATCAATTTCAATCAATATAATCAACTACCGCCACAAGACACTTTTATCTACTCTAATACTCTAATATTATAACGAGGAAACCTTTGCTTGTTTGTAATGAATAGACTCAAAAACTACTTGACTGATTTAAAAAAATATTTCACCATTCAAAAGCTACATTATCCATGAGTAACATAGGCTATATAACATTATGCTGCGGGGGCAAAGCCGCGCGGAACAGCTAGTAAAAAAATATTTATATTTAAATTCCATGAGCTTAATTATTAATTAAAATAACTCATTCTTGCGCAACATGCTTCAATGAATTCCACAGACTAATTTCGCAAAGAGAGTCCTAGACGTGCTCGTAACATTGACTTGCGATGATCGTGAGCGTGATTCGTGAGCGAAGATAAGCGGATTAAGCGTTAGCGACGTCTGTTCCGCCGTCATATGGAAACCTGAAATTACTCTGTACTAATTGCGATCGGTGCTCTGTGTTACCTGCGACATACGGCGTGTTCTTATTGATGAAAAATCTGAATTTATTTTAACGTAGCTGTTGCGCGCAGCAATGTTATAAATAAATATTCCTGAACATTGAACACGATGCCATCTACTCCCCAACTAAGCAAAGCTTGTACTATGGATGGTAGGTAACTTAAACATACTTTTTTTGAAAAAACATACATACTATAGATGAGCACTCAGACAAAAAAAGTTACAATGTTCATCACATCATGATTTTCTGCTCGTGGGGATCGAACTCACACCCTCCGGCGCAATAGACCATTGCGGAACGAAACGAAATTTATTTGTCAAGTTTAATAGCCTATGTTCATCAGAGATAATGAAGGATTCTAATGGTTAAAGAATTTTTCAAATCGGTCCATTAGTTTCGGAGCCTATTCAATCCAAACAAACAAACAAAAAATCTTTATAATATTGGTGTAGTCTTATTTTCCTTATTTTCTACTATTTATTTTATGATCAACTTTGTAAATCAAAAATATTTTAATGATATTTACTACTACACTATAATAAGCTATATTTGGTTAAACAATTTTCATACAAATTTAATGGAATACTTTTTGATTTTATAAAATAACTATTGTGTGCATTTATTATTTTGTTGCATATCGCCTGGTTTAAAAGAAACATCCTGTATGTAATATGAAATTAATGTTTCTGACTAGTGACTTACTTTTTTAATGAATTTTCCAATATCACCCGAAATAGCTCCAGTATTTCTGTGAATTTTAACGTTTAATTCACCAAAATAATTTATTTTAAGTATGGGTAATAATTAAATGGTCTCGATGAGATTATATTCAGCTCAAAAAATTAAACTCTAATCTCAGCGTAAAATTGCATTATCTTATGTGATATAAAATACATTCGCGCTTTTGTTGATATTAAGTGACTGACCGCAGCCTATGAACATCTACAACATCAAAGTGCCTCGCCGGCTAATTCTCATTCTAACCTTTCGCCACAAGCTTAAACCATTTTTGTTGATTGGTGCCTACAATATTTTTTGTAATCAATAAGAGGCGCCTGCCTGTTCCGTCATAAATATCTTAATAACTTACGTAAGTACGGTAGTTACTAATTTCATACCAACGTTTGACTATTAGCTGATTGGAGCAAGGTTGATGGCAGATTTGATTTACCTAGTTAATTACGATATGTTTAAACTAAATTAACAGTCATCACAATGCGCTGCTTAGCACGAGCTATTATTTAGACAACTAATTTGATGTACAGGTGTTTATATGGCAGCGTAGATGCATAGGGTCTATAAAGCATATTATCGTCACTATCATATTGACGACCCGATTGGCGCAGTGGAAATGGCAATCTTGATCAATGGATTAGGATGTGATGAACATTGTAATTTTCTACGCGTCTATAAACCATATTATAGACACTATACATCATATTGACGATTGGCGCAGTGGAATTGGCAATCTTGATCAATGGATTAGGATGTGATGAACATTGTAATTTTCTACTGCCTAGGTATCTATAGTATGTAGTTACAGAAAAGCATATTTAAGTATGTCTATCAGTTATCTAGTTTCATCATAGTATTAGCGACTCACCCTTGACAGGATTGCGAGACACCGTCTCTAATGTTCCTTAAAATATATTTCTATTTTTAGAATGCTTTCACCACTTTTGATCATTATATATCTGTCACTATTACGAAGACGTTTCTTCAAGGATTACACACCGTAATATTAAATTAAATGCTAAATGTTTTTTTTTTTTGTAAAAAGCTTAATTTGAAGCATTTTCCAACTGTTAATAGCCCAATCGAAAATAGTAAAACTAAATAGTACAAACAAAGGATATGATTTATGCTATGACTATTGATTAATTTTTGTGGCCTCGGATTTTTTTTTCAAGATATATAAAAAGCAATCAACAAAAGCTGCTAAGTATTTCAACTCAAAAACTGGAACATCTCACATAAACGTTTAAATCTTTTAATATTATTACAATAAAATTGTCTATTCTACAAAATTGAAATACGCAAAGCGTCGTAAACATGAACTAATAGTGCCCAACTTGTTACTCTAAATGGAAAATGTTTTAAATGTTAAATTATTCACAAAATCAAGTGAAATGCCGAACGGAAGCTCTTTGAGTTGAAATAGAGGAGAAAATTTGTATTTGCTTCAGAGAGAATTTCTTGCTATTCATTAATCCTACCCATTTGCGGACTTTAAGAGTACCTGCATTTCTTGCGTAGACAGAGACGGATGCATCAAATGACATATTTTATATCCCGTTCCCTCGACGCGTATAGATGCGAGCCATAGACAAATATTTAACTCTTCATTCAATATTTTAAGAAACTTATCTCGTAAGGATATTATTCATAATGTAATTTAGAGATTATTGCAACTTCAGTTAATGCGTATACGGTTAATAAAAGCAAAACAGTGTACACTATCTTATGACTTGCTGTGGCACGCGTATTCATCCGCGTATATTTCCCGTGCCCGGGATTGTCTAAATAAAACATATCCTTTGTACTTTCTCGGGTTTTAAGGAATCTCTGTAAAAATTTTCTTAGTATAATGTAAAGGGCTCTTTTTATAAACCTCTCATACATAAATGAAGTCGCTATGATCCCTTCGTATTCCCAATAAATAAGGATAAAACGACTTCGAAACCTCCCAAACTTCAAGTATGATATTTCTCTTTTAATATTCTATCATTTATTTTCTTCGATACAACCAGGAAAATATTACTTAAACAGTTTGTTTTATTACACAAAGATGTCATATAAAAAGAAATTAAATTAATCTGCTTCTGAAATGAAAACATTTTATCATGTAATGTATGTAACTGTTATGGATACCCATACAACACAAAAAAAATCCAGTCGAACTTGTGTATCATCTTCACTTTATGTGACGCACATAATTATACGCGAGTCTCAAACGTATGATAGAATGAGTCAGACTGTTTCCATGTAGCTCGAGGAGTTTAACTTCCATACCCTATCTATTTAGTGCATGCAATAAGATCGAATAAACAATGCTCAAGATATCGTCGGACAAAGTTTTTCATACTTACAGACTTACACAATTACATACTTACGTACTTACATACAAACGTACAAAAGCCCGGCCATCTCGACTCTGACCTCGCTTCGCGCGATCAATGAAAATTTCAATAATATTTCAGTTTACAATCAGGACTAAAACCGAATACCAATAGAATGGTACTGAATATCTAGAGTACTAAATGGATAAATTATCATGTAGTACAAGTTGTCTGCGCGCCCATTTTACGGTCGACCACTGAAATGATTGGACTATTCGAGAATATTCCAAGCTTATTTGCGAAAATCTATGTAAATATTAGATGTACGTGGAGTGTCCAGCAAAACTTCTATAAATTTTAATTTTATATTTGATTTTATCTTTAATTTCCATTTTGTTATTCATAATTTAAATTTCATAATTTTTGTTCAATTCTAATTTTAATTTTATGTGTTTGAAATATATGGCTAAGTTGTCCGAAATAAACTGATTTTATATATTTTTATTTTATTTATTAATAGATTTAGTAATCTCTATATTTTTAACGAAATCCTTAAAATCCGCACCCAAGTAGATCCATGTAGATATTTATTCGATATATCAAATTGCTGCAAAAATATATATCAATTAAAAAAAAGTACTTGCAGGTAACTTTAAACATAGAAAAAAAGACATTAGAGGTGGATGTAAAATCCATGGAATAAGAAGAAAGTAGGTGAACCACCTTGCCAGATCGACGCATTTTTTTCTCATGTTTCCACCAAGATTCAAACCAGGCGTAGCGTGCTAACCACTGAAAAACTTTTCATTATTTAAAAAAAGCTTTGTATAAATTAACTTTTATTCACCTCTTTATAAATAGGATAATTGTTACGTCCCGTGAATGTCCCTGTTTGAGTCTGAAAGGACGTCGTTTTGAGAACTCTTGTATAAATCGTTGAATGAAAACAAAGATCTTGTTATCTCTTTGTATCGCTTTAGTATTATTCTGCTCAGTAATTACGGTAAATTATTCCCTTTAGTTGGTGTCTCTATTTATGGTTTTACTAGAATATTATTATGGATTTTAAATGAAGAAAGATATTAGTTTTAATTTTACAGAAGTTTTTACTGTGCAGAGGTAATTTTAGGTCGTGGTTTTTAAAACTTGTAAAAAATGTATTATTAATACATAATTTATTTCTAGCTTTTCTATGTTATAGTGATAACTTTACAATAAACTAACAACTTCGCTCACGTAGCATTAGCCTTTATCTTTTTTGATGAATGTTATATCTAACACAGAAATATTTTTTGAAATTGGACACGTAATTCCTGGAATCAAACAAACAAACTCTTCAGCGTTTCAAGAATTTTGTTATTCAAAAATGACATCAAAAATAACTAAAATGATTGCTTTGTCCTTACATAAATTTTCAGAATAAACGACAGCAAAATAAAATTTAGAATGTTGCACCAAACAGCTTGTATCAAGCTCGCAAAATTCAGTCACGCGCGGGATTAGTAAAAAATTGTCACATAAAATTTGTTTTTATGTTCACGTCGCCGGGTCGTTAAATTAACGACAAGAACGTACGTAAAAGCAAAGAGGTTATTATAATCCTTTGAATCGTGCTCCTTTTTATGGAAGGAAAACGTGAAAGCAGCAAATTTAACTTCGAATCAAACGTAAAGTCATTTTGCGAATAAATATGTTTGTACTCAACTAGCTGTGCCTCGCGGTTTCACCCGCGTATATCTGTTTTCCCAAAATATGACTTATAAATTATGATCTCTCTAGATTATAGTAATGCTTTTAATGTAATGTTTTGCGATGATTTTATACTAATTGTCGGTTTTTTGCTTAGGACTGTCATAGACGTTTCATAACTAATGTTTATAAATAAAGGTAAAGATTAAAAAAGAATAAAAATTATGAATGCATAGAACACAACCAAGCACGCCTAAAAGTTAAGCACATCGTGCTAAAATTTGGCATAAATATACATACTATGACGACGGTAAGGCACAGCTAGTAATAAAATATAACAATATAATCCAATAACTGATCCGTCTGGCTTCGCCCCTGTAGCATAATGTTATATATCATATAGCGTATAAAATATAGCCTATGTTACTCGTGGCTACATCTTTCGAATGGTGAAAGAATTTTTAAAATCGGTGCAGACATTTTTGAGCCTCTTCATAACAACCAAACAAACAATGTTTTCCTCTATATAATATTAGTTTTCTATACAAAATAGTACAGCATCATCGGCAGGTGTGTTTAATGTGTATCGGTAATCCCTAATCCTGCAGGTGATGTTAAATTGAAATTCTATGTCGGAAAGCTACAATCCGGTACGAATCCTGCATTTAGATTTCAAATAAGGATTCTACATGCTTGCTCGCAAATACTCATAAATGGGAAGTTTGATGCAACCAATATAATTTGAGCTTTGCTTTATTATTGTCTATACTGATATTATAAAGAGGAAAACTTTGTTTGTAATGAATAGGCTCGAGAACTACTGGATCAATTTTAAAAATTATTTCACCGTTCGATAGCTACATTATTCACGAGTAACATAGGCTATATAACGTATTAATTATATTATGCTCCGGGAGCGAAGCCGCGCGGTTTCGCTCGCAATGTAGGGTTATATTGGAATAACATAATTTTTTATTGTACCCAATTTCAAAACCAAATGAAATTAAATTTCTAATTATTATAATAGAGCAGTCTGGTATAATAATGAAATAACATAGTCGACGTTATGCTGTTGAGATAAAAAGTAATAAAGGTAAGAAAAGTTAGCATAGTAGTAGTAAAAGAAGATTTTGTAAGATGATTTCTCAACTTCCTCGTAATGTGAAACGCGATATGAACTTCAGTAACGTAACAATTTTGTGCATACGAAGGCAACATTTAAAATGTTTAAGAAACTGCTTCATAGTTTTATTACTGACTAGCCGCCCCCTGCAGTTTCGGAATTATATAGATGTAATAGGGCTAAACTTTTTTGTGTAGTGTTCCACTACTACCATAAACAATATAATTCAATAGATGATTTTCAATATAATATCAAAAATTTGCAGTCTTCGAATGCAAGCAATAAATAGTATGTAAAACTAATAGAATCCGGGTAAACTTTAAAAAGTGCATATTGCTCTGCAAATACAGTTACATAAACGGTCACTATTGTGATGAACGTTTCACGGAATTCAATTCCGAAAACTGGAACAAAAGCATTTTCTGTACATTGTTTGTCATACGAATTTTCATTTACCTTTGCAAAACTGAACTTGTGCATGAATGCTTTTATATGATAGTAGGTGTTAACCACTGCTTTCTACGTTATACCACGTACGCTAGTATTATTCTGGTAAACTATGTTATCGGAATACATTAAATATCTATTTATTCATGATAAAATGTTTAACTTTGTAGTATTGAATAGACCATAGTGACTTAAATACCACAAATACCTTGATGAATGAAAGACTTTTGTATAAATTCTAACGTAGTATAATCGGTATTAATTAAAAGAGAACTAATTTTACTTACAAAATAATTTATTCTTTCATGATTAATCTATAACTAACTTAAGTACTAGTTCTTAACTAACATTAAATAAATATTTTATACAAGAATTCTGCCACACGTCATCCATTTATACAAAGGCCGACTCAAATATGAATCTTCCGCTGTAACAATAAATAACATGAACGCACCTGTGTTACCTTGAATACCTGTCATTGTTGACTAGATAAATTCAACCTAGCCTTAGTATTCTATTGCTCATTTAAACAAACTTAAAACAGAAGGCAAACAAATAAGCATCCAAAATATAAGCACGAACTGCAGGTATTCACATGATTCAAAAACCATTTAATATATGTACATGTATAATCTATGAAGTCTCTTAGTTTCACAATAAATTTTACCGATAAATTTTATCTTCATGTGGTGGCATACTTATAAAATACGGTGCAGGAGGCGGTGGCGCTAGATATCGAACTGATCCAGGGCCAGACTGGACCTTGTGGGGTAAAGTCGCCGTTGACAATGAGGGAGCGGGCAGAGTTCCAGCATAACCAGGCCAACCTGGGCCCCATAGTGGGGCTGCACCAGCGCCCGGGCTATTGGCCAAAGGCCCACCTCTGTATGACGTACTAGACATACGTAACCGAACTATACATATAGCCACAATTAAAATAGCAATAAATGCAACGACCCCTCCCACGATGCCGATTATTAAATTGTCATCATTATTAGAAGTTGCCACGCCGAGGACGGGTGCACCTTTTGGTTCTCCGCCATTTTTAGATCGTTCATGAGAGGGCGCAACTGACCAAATGATGTCTGGTTCAGCTGAAGTACGATGTACTAGTCGAGGTGGAAACGTTGTAGACAAACTGGTACTAGATGATGATGTTGCAGTAGTCCTTTTCCGTGTATCGCATGATAGTTCATCATCTCCTATTTCTACAAGGAGGAATCCAGATAAATGATCAGGTGAGTCACATCTCACATCTTCTATCCCAACAGTTGGTAACCATCTTCGCAGCGCTCTCGCATTACAGTCACAGCGAATGGGATTTGTATCTAAACCGAACATAGATAGATCAGCTCGCCTATCATCAAGTGCCACTAACAATTGTGGCTGTACTGTTGTAAGCAAGCTACCACCAATATCAATAGTGATACGTGACGATCTGGGTAGAGGGAAAAGTAAAGCAGGTGGCAGACTCGTCATCGAAGTATTACGAAATCTTACTGTAATTGTAGGCGCTTTCAAACCGGCCAGTACTCCGGATGATACTGTTTTCAATCGAGATCCTCTTATACCAAGCTCTTCAAGTCGTGGATGAAGCGTTGAGTGGAGTTGGTCCGCTCCAATATTTGTGTCTTTAAATTCAACGTCTAGTTTTTCTAACGCTAAGAAAAATTGTAAAGCTCCTTGAACATCGAAATATCCTAATCTGGGATAATCGTAAGCTCGAAGTTCGACTAAATTTGACAAAGTTCTAAAAGCGTTCTTTTCAATTTTAGTACACTTTTCTAAACGTCTTATATCTAATACGCGTAGAGAAGATAAGCCTTCAAAATTTCCTTCAAGTATCATTGTAATGGGATTATCGGAAATGTTCAGCCGCTGTAAATTCTTAAGTTTTGGCCACGAAATCGCTAGAGAATTCGAGACGTCTACAATTTGGTTGTGGGAAATGTCTAGCGATTCTAATAACGTTGTTCGTGTAAAGGTTTTTTCAGACAATCTTGTAATATTGTTGTAAGATAAATTGAGTTTGTATAAAAATGGCGTTTCAAGTTGACCGACAGTTTGCATTCCAGTTCCAGCCAAGTTAAGATCTCTGACTGTCTTCGGTTCAGTTAATACGCTTAAAACAGACTTTTCGGACAAGGGATTGAATGACAAATCTAACTTTTTAATATTTACCATTACGCTATCTTCGGCTGGTATATCAACAATGTTATTATGGGACAAGTCCACCGAAGATACAAAGAAGTATTGCTTCTGTAATGCTTTCAAAGGAGGTTGTTCAAATAAGTTATTACTGAGTACAATGCACTCGAGCATATGCACTCTAGATCTGTCAAAAATATTATCTGGTAGTTCGTTCAAAAGATTGCCAGCCAAATTTAATGTTTCAAGGCGAATCAACCCCTCGAAGAGCCTATCGCCTAATCGATCGATCTTGTTGTACGAAAGATCTAGATTTTGTATTTGGGTTGAGTTATGAAAAGCCATTTCACTGACAGTCTCTAGTTCATTGCGCGCTAATAAAATAGTTCTTAACTTTGGCAGTCGAGCAAAATCTAATTCATCAACATTTTTCAAGACATTTCCCGATAAATCAACTAATTCCAAATATTGCAAGGTGCTTATCAGTTCTGAAGGGAAGAAATTGAATTTGTTATTTGTTAATATAATTTCTCGCAGCCGTGGATGAATTTTAAAGGAGGATGGGAATAAATAACTTAATTGATTATCCGATATGTCTATAACCTCCAAACTAGTACCGGTATTGAAAAATTCTCCTTTAAACGCATTCAACTGATTTCCTTTTAAAGACAAATATTGTATCGACATTACATTAACAAACGCTGGTGTCCTGATAGTGACTATATTGTTGTAAGATAAATCCAAATGTGTTAAGTTTTTAAGATTTTTAAATGTGCCTTCAGATATTTCTTGCAAATTATTATTAGAAAGATAGATTTTTTCCAAATTATGATTCTTCGAGAACAAATTGACTGGAAGCGCTTTTAATCCAACATTACTGATATCAACCACCAATAACGCATCATTGTGCTCGAAAACGTTTTGCGGCAGAATACTCATGTGTAAATTATTACTCATATTTAAGTGGGACAAGCTGGGAATCGACTCAAATGCATTCACTGGAACTTCGGAGATCTGATTTCCAGATATATCTAAGAACCACAAGCTAACGAACTTCAACTGTTGTCCCGTGAAGCCTAAAATCCTATTTTGGCTTAGAGACAAAAATTCGAGCGTTACTTCCAAGCCGCTGAACACATCCGCCGATATAGAGTTCAAAAGATTTCCAGAGAGGTCTAAGTGTTGTAGATTTTTAAAGTGATCAAATGCAGCCGGGGGCAATTCTCGGATGACGTTCCTGGAGAGAACTAATGAATTGATTCTATCGGAGACTGCTCGAAGAATGTCGCTCGATAGTGCGGTGACCCTGTTGAAGCCGAGGTGGACCGATGTAAGACTTGGAAGCCGAGATAATGCTGTAGCAGGGATGAGGAGGATATTGTTATCTCGTAACAATAGCGTTTGTAGATTTATCAAGCCATCAAATGCGTCGTCTTCAACCTGAAATAATGAAAAACCAATTTTATCTTATCACAAGTTTAAGAAAAGAAAGCAAGAAAATTCTCTATTTAAATTTAAATTCTGCGCTAAGTTTAAGTTCGAGTTAAGAATGTTCCATTTCACACATTTGCAACCATCTCATCATCTAGTTCCCAGTCCAATTAAACTCTAGAGCACTAAATAAAAACTTACTGTTCTCAGCGAATTAACTCCGATATCCAAATAGCGCAGATCGCTTAACCCGACGAAAGTACCCGGGGACAGCTTCACGAGGTTGTTCCGGCTCAAGTCAAGCACTTGCAGCGAGGAAAGCGAGTTTAAGTGACTGCTGTCCAAATTCTACAAATATTTCATTGTTAGTACACAAATTTGAACCTTATGCTGATTAGACAAGGTAGATATCACTTTAACATAATTTTTTTATTATTTAAGTCAATTTTGGTGGAACGTAAGGTTTATTATTAAGAAACATACAAAATAAACAAGCATTTCGGTTGAAATAATATATCGAAAGAATTGTCATCTTTTTTCATAATGCTCGAATATGTTTCATGGTCTGGAATCAATGAATGAATTTAAGGCTTTATAATGCTATATTAACTGTACTATTTACGTTTTATCAGAACAATTATGATTTAATATAATAAATTCCGAGTTTATATAATGTACAATTTACTCAGTAAAATGATTATTCCTCTCTAAAAAACATTTCACATGTCGAAATCTTGGGACTTACCGTGATCATATTACTAGACAGGTTCAAGTGTTTGAGAGCCGTAAAGGATTTGAGGGCGACAGTTGGGAAGTCAGTTATAAAGTTCTCAGAAAGGACCAACTTCTCCAAGTTTTCTATGCCCTGAAACACGTCGCTATTGAACTTGGAGAGCTTGTTACGGCCTAAATCTAAAGTTTGAAGGTCGTTTAAACTAATAAAGGCCCCGCCTTCGATGCTGGAGATCATATTCCCGTGTAAATCTATTTCTTCGAGGGTCTTCTGCGAGACGAACGATGCTTGACGGATCAGAGCTGGAATAAAACGTAATGCTTGAGTTTATTTCAGATTACACGGTTATTTCTCACGTCCCGACGACGGCTTTAAGTAAGGTTATAAAGTGACGCTAAAAGCTAAGATATTGCTGAGGACATAAAATTGTAAATTGTTCAGGTTGACGTTGACAATTAATTAAACGTGCAAATTAGTATAAACAATTTAGTGTGAATATTTATAAATTGAAGATTTTATGATATAATTTAAACGCTTATGCATACTTTGCAGTTTAATTAGATTGGTCGTATATAATTATTTTCGAATAGAGTATTTTAATCTGCACGTGTGATAGATGTAACATTTCTAACTAACAAAAGCATTTTATACTTTGAATAATAATTGGCTATCAAATTAATCAAAAAATTCCATTGCAAATAGAAATCCCATTAAAAAACTTAAAAAAATCTCACGCCAATATTCGCAAAAATAAAGACTTCATTACGTCTTCTAAATATTATTTTAGGCAGAACTTTAGGCCTTTTCAAATGGACGCGGAAAGTTTGGAGTACTTTCGCAGACTTATGAAAAGCCGTAAAGTGTCTTTGGTACGTTTGAACGGGGAATTTTTTTCAACTTACCTATTCTATTTTCCCTGAGCGAGAGAAGTTTTAATGAAAGCGGCCCGTTGAGAGACGAGGATGGCACGGCGATCATATTGTTACGGTCGAGACGTAATATCTGCAAAAGTTGGACATATTTCATACAAATTTGTTGCGATACATGTGGATTTACTTTTAAACTCATAATTTGTTTCTCAATGCAAGTTTTTCATTGTTATAGTGCAATATTTATAAAATGTGCTAATGTATTAAACTTAGCAGAAATGTCTCGTGTCGATATAATAATATAAATCATATAAATAATATAAAATTTATTGGTAAATATTAATAGTACCATGATTATATATGTAATGAGATTTTTGGTAATAAAGATTTTTATTTATCATTAACTTATTGATTTCTAATAGTAAAAGAAAGATAGGCACCGAATTTTTTTTAATCTTCCCTGACAACGGCAATGATATAAAATATTCAGACAAGACATTCTGCGTTCCAAATTAATCCATTAATGATGATCTAACATTTTAGGAACGCGTTCATTATATTTCCATCAGATTTACCACATGAAATTACCTTCATAACGCTACATCCAATTAATAAGCCTTCTTCGAGCCCTCTTATATTATTTCCACTTAAATCGAGTTCTTCCATAGCTGGCAAGTTGTGTAGTTCTGCGGTAGAAAATATTGGATTCAGGTTGTCCCCCAAGAGGTTATCAGAAAGCACCAGTTTGGTTAAATTTCCTTTGATGCCAGATAGCAGTCGGTCAGGCAAGCGGCGTAGACTGTTGTGTGAAAAATCTAGTTCCTTCATCGGCAGGCCATAGGAGGAAAATATCTGGAATTGGAAAAAATAATCATAACTAATCGATAAATAATAATAATGCGTCTCCAACCGATAGTGGTCAATGGCCAATCAACAGAGGTCATCCAGGCACGTAGAAGATATTATAATGAACAAGTATGTGCGCAAACACAGTTGTTGTCAAAGATGCAACCACTAGACCAACGAGGCAGTTTTAAGTTTTAACTATTCGATAAGGAGCTGGTGTAAGGCAAGTTTAATTATAAAACCAAATATTAATATATTCAGCGTAATTTTATTTCCCTCTTTGTTGTTAAATACAAGTAATTAATAGCAATATTGCTGATGGATTTACAGATCCATCACTTTTTCAATCACTTCAAAACAAAATGAAATTGAAAGAGAATTGACATTACAATATTATTAAACCAAATAAGCTTTAACCACTGTTCCATACCAATAAACGCAATTTGTAGCCAAATGTGAGAGATTGAAACAATTTATATTGAAAATTCGGTATATGGACGGAATATGTTTGCTAACCAAACATATCGACGTGTTCAAAACAACTAATATGTTTTGAATTATTTGTTTTGGTTTAATAATGTTCATTTTAAGCCATGCGATGAATTTGGGAGTTCATTTATTTGAAATATTTTGGAGGCTCGGTGTAACAAATGATTAAATGATTCTACGAAGTAGATAGAGTAATAGAAGCCAAAGAGACTTTATGAGGATTTTGTAATATTCTTCTAAATGATTTGTACAAAATAAGTGTATGTTCGATACTTTAAAAGCATACAAGCAGTAGTTGATAAATTAAACTCTGTAATGTGAAAGTGTCAATTGCGGGGATTCTATTGTTCAATATGTATAGTCGCTAGACATGTCTACTACTGGCTTGGATTTATTATTCAAAACCACACATTAAAAGAAGTTATTGTCATATGGCTAATTTCTTTAGGACACATAATTTCATATGTGTAGAAAATATTAATATTTCGGAAACGTAAAATATAAAAATAAGGTGCACATTTTGAAATGCAATATAGTAACTCGATAGTCAAAAAATAAATAGTCTCTTATACCCTTCATTATGTTAACGAGCTCATGAATAAACCCATTTAAAGCTTGTAAGGATATATCCGTAAATACATTTTAAAATTCAACAACACGTAGAAACGGGCAAATGATCTGAAACGTTAAATAAAACACAACGAATCCGAGCTTTAATTGAACCACATTATCGAAACGATACAAAAAGCAATTAAAACACATTTCGCATTTAATTGTCAGTCATTGTCGAGCAATAATGAAGGTTTCTATATGCTAAATGGACGCAAAAACCGTTGAATTCGTTTCAAATTATACGATTAAGCTAATTTTGGACGATAATTCCCGTTAGCTATTTGTCTATTAATTACTGGATAACGATAAAGGTTTGTCCACAATGCACGCTGTTTCCAACTAATAGCACGCTACAAAATACTATACATTTCATTAGCTCATGCTATAACAAGGCTTATAAAATGCGTTTAAAACGTTTAAGGTTTTGTAATCTATAACGAAGATAGATTGGTGTATATTTTATTCATCCATACATTTGTCTAGATTTCTGACTAGCCGCCTAAAAACTAGTATGTACTACTACTAATTCTAAAAGTGTCTGTGGTATACAGTATACATATTATCACACCGACATACAGATACAACTTTTATTTTTCACTTAATTATAATTATAAAGATACAGTGCCTGTATTCCCATCCCATTCCTCTTCCATCCTGTCCTTATCCCCCCATTTCCTTCAAGCCGGCAAGTCATGTGTGTCACTTTGATGTTGAAGATGTTCATGAACTGTCAGTCACTTACCATCAGGTGAACCGCATGCTCTGCTTGCCAGCTATAGCACGAAAAATAAAGTACAAATAGTAAACACAAAATAACAGTAAATACAAAAAATGAGTTCTTACTCATAAAGTATAAATGATTTGCATAATTTTCAGCTTAATCCATCAAGACTGTCACTTTAAACAATGTCAATCATTGGTAAACACGGATGTCGAGAATATTTGCTCTGACTAAAAGATTAATTCGCGCAATACGACAAAACGCCCGGCCCGTCGGAATAATGACAAGATAAATCGGAACCCTTCAATGTCAGTTAATTGGGAGACCAATTAGAAATGCTTTATTGCTTATTAAAAGACGCCTTTTTAAAAGTAAATTGCATAGAATATTTTAGTTTAGAAAGTATTGGATGTGAATGTGGATGGAGTTAGAGATAGAGGGAGACGGAAGAAAGTGTGGATGGATTGTGTGAATGAGTGTAAAAGATGTGATTAAGGAGATGACAGCTGATAAAGAAATATGGAAGAAAAACAAAACAAAGTGGGATAAGGGCAGGAGAAAAAAGAAGATCTTTAAAAAATACAATCATGTTTTTTTTAGAAATTTGAATATTTGGATCTGAAAAAAAATTTTGTACTAACTTTTCTCTCAACTTTAACCGCGTGAATTTCCACGTAAATCCCACAGAAGTAATATTATTTTTTCGAGATAAAAGCATATGTTTTTCTCTGTTGTCCATACTTTATGTTTGCAAAATTTCAAGAATACTAGTTGAGTAAAGAAAGCGTAAACATTCAACGAACAAAAAAAACTTCTTGTCGCGTTTTATTTCGCTTTTTTAATATTATTCGGGATTGTGGTGTGCGGATCAATTAATTTAACAATAAAACTTATTTGCTACTTTTATATATATTAGTATAGCTTAGCTTACATTTGATTTCCACACTAAGATGGACTATCATAACAAATCTATTTTCTGATATTATAAAGGGGAAAGATTTGATTTTGTTTTGTTTGTTTGAATTTATTTGGAACGACAGGACCGATTTAAAAAAATACTTTACCATTGGAATCCTAAATCTGTCCCCTATCCCTAATGAACATAGGCTATGTACCATTATGCTACGGGAGCAAAGCCGCGAGGAACATGAAGCGTTTAACATATAATTAAATTAACATATGATCTCCATTATGCCCTCAGTCGACTCTATCCTTCACATCAGCATTAAATGGGATCCGTCACTTTCTGCAGAAATTCCACATTTTAAAAGTTTCCGACTTCAAAACTTTTTCATCCTCGCCGTTGGCGTTCCACCAGGTTTATTAAGATGAATCTTACAGCCTTGGCAAATTCATATTTTGTTTGAAATTTCTTACATTAACGGTGTTAATTCCGTCTTCCAATTGAAGTATTTAGTTTTTTTAAAGACTGCACTGGGGTTCAAGACTAGGATCTCTGGATTGTAAAATGTTGTGTTTGATAGCAGGAGACGTCATGTTGATATCACTATAATGAAGGAAAAAGGGACAAAATGGCATTTAAGCATCCCCTAAAGTTAATGAGTTGAGTATTTTGACACTACCACTAGATCAGGGGTTCCCAATCTTTTCTTGGCCAAGATCACTTTTTATTTTTTATTTTCATTATTGTCAGCAGGGACCACGCTGTAGGTATTTAAAGCAAATAAACGCTTTGAGATTGAAAAATGAAATTCGCGTTTATTTGCGGCTTTTTGCGGCGGAAAAATTAAATTCGTATGAATCTAAAATCTTTTTTGCAAACCATTACGATTTCACAATACAGAGAAAAGCGTGAGTCTCATGCTAGGGTGGTGATAGATATACCTTCCGCGGTCCAATTTTCGGCACCTGCAGACCACCGATCGGGAAAAACAGCATTAGACCAACGAGAAAGTAAAATTTCATCTTGTTCTAAATATTGGAGTCTTAAAGCGGACATCCGTCGTTATCAGATCATGAATGATCGCGTGCCACAGATAGAAATCTGAATGATATTACTCTCAACGTAATTAGCGCTAATATTTCCTGCGGAATCACTGGATGATAAAGATTTAGGTAATTAGAGTTGTACTCTAATGATATCCAGATCATAATAAAGATGGACGATTTATACCTAGTCTCATTTACCCTGATAATTAACATTGATTATATTAAATGATCTCCTTGCTGAAATAGTCTAGGTTTCAACATAATTTATTATAAATATATTCTAGAATGATGATAATCTAATAAAAACATACCAATGGCATCATAAAGGCGTGGAAATGTCAATTCTTAGATAGTTCAGTTATTAAATCATTATTTAAAGTTCTCTATTGCAACAGCCAATTTCATAAAAAAACAAAGGTACACAGATATCGTAAAATATCAAATATTATAAAAACTCACACAGTAAATAAAATAACTTCAGTCCTCTAGCCCTCTTCCCCGCACAACAATTTGTATTTCCCATCTCGTGCCATAAAACATGAGTTATTCCTAAACACATTACAATGGATTTATTTTACCTCCACTAAGCTATCTATGCAAATACCACAAGATTGTAATGCGGAAATGAGTATCGTTCTATCCTTTCTCACGCACTCTACCGTTCACTTGCGAATCGTACCAAGGCTGCGGCATTTAAAATAATAGACTAGTGTATAAACGTTTAGTATTTCTTCAGCAAATCGGGTCAAGTTTAAACAGGTGAAGATACCACTCTGCTACATATCGGCACAAAATATTGCTTATATATTATATAGCCTATAATATAACCCAAGTAACTCAGTGAAGATGCAGCATTCTAATGGTACACGATTTTTTGAAATCGGTTCAGTAGTTTTTGTGTGCAAACTTTACAAATATACGTACATAATATTTCCTCTTTATTATCCTACTACTATTATAAAGGCGAAAGTTTGTAAGTATGGATGTATGGATGTATGGATGTTTGTTACTCTTTCACGCAAAAACTACTGCACCGATTATGATGAAACTTGGTATACATACAGGTAAGGGTTCAGAATAACATATAGGCTACTTTTAATCCCGGAGTTGCCACGGGATCAGACGTTACGCGGGTGAAACCGCGGGGCGCGGCTAGTATTAAAATAAGTATGGATGTCCTTCATACTCATTTTCTATAAACGGAAGAACATCACATCGTTATGATTTAATGCCATGTACTTCTGAGTATTTTAAGCGACTTTTTTGTTTTCTTGTTTCGTGCCTATCTCTTGTTACTTATTATTTACCTATCCTATGCCCTTCTCCTGGTCCTAAGCTATCTTCTTACGAATTTTCTACCGAATTGGTCCAGTGGATGCATTTCGAGTTATAAATGTTATAACAAACCCGTATATGTTTCTTAAATATATAGATGAGTATAATCATTTAACACGATCATATAAATTCAGTTAAACTAATAAATTTTAAATGCTGATACTAATTATTCTACCTTCTGAAAGCTAATGCCTAAATCAAACGTTTATCCGTTAAGCCTAACTACATTGAGCTTATCTTTAATGGGATAAGACCTGGTATTACGGGCTAAAATTATTATAGAATTACTAAAATATAAACCCGTAATCATAAATTATGAATGTATATTAATGTTATATTCTTTAATTGAAATGACTACTATGGATGTTTAAAGCTGGCTCTCACAATCTAGGTTTTCACAAGAAATATCAATCTTCGTTCTCTAACCTAATATTTAATGTGTCTTATATGCTTTAACAATAACAATGTCAATCAAACATGGCGTGTTAATTTAAGAGAGTATCAAAACTTTATCCATTAAAAGCAAAAAACAAAATACACGTTCATTTTCACACAATTGTATTACACTTGTTAAGTTTTATTTTCTCTATCCATTATCTATACTATACTATAAGTATAACACACTACACGTACTACATACTACTATGTAGGTATAGTAGTATGCTATAATATTATAAAGCGTGTTTTTTTTGTTTGTTTGCTTGATTATACATATTTTTGATATTGATAGACCCTAGGCAGGTTCATAAGAAATACATTTCTACAGCCTTACATGCTATTTAGTAGAGCGGGGCGGAGATGAAACAGCGGAGCGCTAGTGTCATATAAAATAATCTATATTCATCAAATACAATTAAACAGAAGTTCGAAATACCTGTGTTGGCAACGATTGCTGGCCAGCCCACCTCTGACTGAAAGCCACGATCGGCGCACCATACGGCAGCGGTGGAAAGTCTCCAGGGAAGACCACGTGGTCACAATTCATCAGGATCCGTAGCTGCAAGGCTCTGTCCACCTGCACCTTGCACCTGCAGGGGTACCGCAGATCATCGTTGAGCTCGGAGCACGGCACCCAGGGTTGCTGGCTGAGCACCAGGGGCATGAAGAGGAGGAGGAGAATCCACATGGTGACCTGCAAACAAATACATACATAAGTTAATTGATATTAGTTGTAAAAATTAGTCTATTGAGAAAGGTGGATAATACGACAGTTTTAAATATCTTTAATATAAACCTGAAATAGAAAAATGACGATAGGTAAGTGTAAATAAATGGAATAATAAGTAGTACTCATTCAATTTACATCAAAATAGGATGACAGTTATTCAATGCTTTTGTATTTTAAAAAAATAATGTAGCAAAGTCTAATTAAACTTTATTCGGTAGATATAGATAGAAAACTGAAGAAAATGTGTTTATTTTAAAACCAAAATATATTTTTTTTTACTCAAACATCGCTAACATACCATTAATACCCAACTTAGACTAACTAGCAAACAACGTGTAAATGCCAAATTTTTATCAAATTATTCACAATTGAATTTATTAATAATTAAATTAATTAATGAACATCGTTAAATAATTAACTAAAGCGTAAAACGCAAAAGTAGGTCATTAAAAATGAAATAAATTTTAAGGTCTTATTAATATCGAGCCAAAATTTAATAATTACTGAAGTTATAAATGCATATGACGTAACGTATTAATATATGTAAAAAGCAGATTACGATTATTAATGAAAATGGCCATCGTATGTACAGCGAATATTATTATAGGGTTAAAGTTTACCAAGAGGCTTTCAGGTTAAAAATCTAAGTATTGAAAATTGTCGGTAACGGGTACCAAAGCGAATGGAAGGCTTTATAAAATACCTTTATCTTCATAAAAAAACAAATAATTGGGGAATAATAAACTATTATGGAAAAATGGTGATGGAATTTGATTTTTTAGAAAAGTGGGAGAGCGACATTCAAAAAGATAGGGAACATATGATTAACGGCCATTTTCAATAATGTATCAATGATTATGGATAGACTGTTATGACAAATATTAGACAAAAGTCATAGCAAATGTATCCGTCGTTAGGACATTGAGATCAATGTAAGTGCAAATAGATAGTTTTTGAGACTTTTTTTGTCATTGAAAAAATCTAAGCTATTCGTGGTTAAAATTTTGAACTGCAAATATGATTATTTCAGTGTGCAAAAAGCTTCTTAATATTTCATATGACTGCCATTTTCAAATATATGAGCAAACTATCAGCGAAGAACGATTTATGTATGAAGTTTGTGAATTCCAAACTAGCTAAAATTTGTTTTGAACTGCTTTCATCCAGGTTCTTATCGGGATACTGTCAAAGGCACGGTTATGTTGTGGAATATGATATAGAGGCGTAGCTTCTTTTTATAATTCACTTTATAATAAACTAGTTATGCCCCGCGGTTTCACTCGCTTATATATGTTTTCCCGTATTCACGTGGGATTTAATAAAAAACCTTTCTTAGCGGATGCCTACGTCATAACATCTATCTACATGCAAATTCATAACAACAATTAGGAACTGAAACTAAAGCTATTAAAAAATGTAAGAGTATCTATATATTGCCTTTTTCCATAAATAACGCTTTAATATTCCTCACTGTAAAGACTATACTTAATTATAAAATAACTAGAAATACAGCACACATATACAATTTACCTATTACCTTGCATTCACTGTTAATTTCAGGGTCCACAAATGTGTTCCATTTCACAACAAACACAATATTTACTGAATAACACTATATTACTATTTGCAAATAACCAATTGACTTGTTTGATTACAATAATAACTGTTATATCGAGTCAACAGAACAACAATTAGTGTTAACATTGACTAAGCCTAACCTGTAATTCGATGATAACTAACACTACACGCTAATGTCTAAAAGTGTCGGTTCATTTTCTAATCACTCTTCATTACGTGCTATTAGTGCAGTGTATTAAGAAAACATATTAGTATGGATGGTCATTTAAAACAATCAATTGATTTTAAATAATCAATTGATTTTTAACTTTGGGAAGCACTTAAGTATCACGTTCTTTTTCCCCTTTGTTAGAGTAACGAGTTGCTAAAAGTTGAATTAGAGTATTAAATAAATTATTTTGTAGTCTACACGATATTATAAGCTCTTTAGATGATTGGAACTGCACTCTATCCGATTGATACGCAAACATCTTTAGTAGGATTATTTCACTGTGTCCTCAGCTCATGGAATCATAACGAGCTAAACTATTTGCTTTAGAAATCAAAATCCTAGTTAAATGTTAATAACAATTGATGTGACGACCCGACTGGCGCAGTGAATACAGCAATGGTCGATTACGCCGGAGAGTGTGGGTTCGATCCCCTCGAGTAGGAAATTATGGTGTGATGAACATTTTAATTTTCTACTTTCTGGTTGTTAATTAGAATGTATGTATTTACAAAAAGTACGTATAAGTATCTTGACATTTTCACAGTACAAGCTTTGCTAAGTTTGGGTCTAGGTGGCGTTGTGTTAAATATCCAGGAATATTTATTATTTACTTATAATTATGTTTTCTTTAAATCATTCCTTATATAAAAAAGGTCATAAAATGTCAGTATATACAATACCTAAAGCGATTTCTGATCCGATCTATTTTGCAAGTTATGTAAAAATGATGTTGTTATAATGCTCTCAAAATGTTAATTTGGATTCCATTTAAAATTAATATGCATCATTATGCTAATGAAGCAGTCTAGCAATGTACAAATTATACAAAGAATCGAGATTATATCACTCAATTTTTAATTTACTGTTACGTAAATTTTTTAAACTACAACACAAGTTTTGCTGATGAATGCTAAATTCTATAGACAGATATATCCATAAACATTTTCACGTCTTATTTATAACCTATTATCTTTTTTAATCGACTTTCAAAAAATAGAGTAATTTCGACTGTATTTTTAAGTATGTTACCGTATACGGTAACATAGGTTCATAAATTAAGGAGATAATATATTATCTCCTTAATTTATGAACCGATTTGATGAATTTGGTTCAAGTCTGATCATCCATGTGGAAGATATTCCAGGGAACTCCTTGGAAAAAAAATTAAATAACATTATTAATTAAAATTTAAATTAAGGTTGAATGATGTATATACCTATTAAACTCTAACTTTGAGACTGAATTGTGACTAGCTCTGATGTGATAACCCTTCACAGGTCACTGAAAATGAAACTTTTTACCACAAAATAAAACCGACTTCCTCTCACTAAATAGTATAAAATAACTTTTATTTTATCTTTGTTCAAATCTATACAAAGTCGGTGCATTTACCTAATTTCTATTTAACAAGTCTTTTTAGGTTCTATTTTTTGTTTCCCAAATACTAAAATTAATATTCTTTAAGAACTTTAATAAACTTTTGTTGCCGACTGTACTTTAAATTAACGTGTTATACAATTTTAGGTACGTTAATATTCCGTGATCACGCATACATCTACGTTCTTTCTCCACGTATTAATTTTACGGAAGAAGGAAGGAAGTAATGAATGTAAATATCCAATTATTAACAATAGCTCGTTAAATTGACAGTAAAACTTCAATAAAATTCCATATTCATGTGTGAAAAGTAAAAGTTACGTTTGCTTATCGGTTATTAACGGTCGTAAAGTATTGTTATATATTATGTCATGCACACTTACATTTAGGTATCATAAAATATCCTATGGGCCTCGAAATTGTATAGGAAATAAACACATGACGTGTTGTCTCTCTTTTTCGGGCGGACTAGTTAAATTATTGAAAAAATCTGGAGCTTTAAACTTATAAACATATCAGTGACCGAAACAGGTAAAGCATACCTTTAAAATAAACGCTATTCAACCGCTACGAAAGTGATATACTAATTTAAAATTGTCAAAAATGTAATTTATTCTCGTAGGTTTTTTTATTCTCTAAAAATTAACGAATTAAAATGTTTGCTTGAAATATTTATTGATAAATTTGAAAGTATGAAACAAATAATCATGATGAATACAACAAATAAGTATCAGTGCTCGTTCGTGGACAAAAGGTCTAAACCGGTAAAATTGGGTTTATGAATGTGATATCTTTAAACATGATACAGCTTTAAGGGTATTTAAAGAAAACGATATGGCTGAGACAAAGTTAGAAAAGATACCGTATCAAATCGACCTTTATTTTCGGGTTATTCAGTCCCTGAAGTATATACATGAAATTTCGTATTATCAAAAAACTTTATAAAACCACGACTGAAAACTAGATAATTCAAGCGACAATTTTCAACCTCAAGAAGCTTACAAGTTCATTTGTACTCGTATAAGGGAATCTAGTTACAACTTGTCTCAACTCTGACCATACATTAACACAATTGATCAGACAGTGTGCGCTAGGACGCTAACTGCCCAGCCTCGAATAATCACTGTTTGTATGGAAACTTTAATTGTTGTACTACTGTTTAGATTAAACTTTTACTAATAGTAAGGTGTAATCATAAACAAATGGATAAGTACTCTACAAAAAATTGTAAAGGTACGATGCTGATTTCGAACCTTTTCGCACCAATTATGTGCATATATATTTATTATATTTATCTCTGTAAAATGTATGTATGTGCATAGTTGTTGCAAATTAATATTTTTCTTTCTTTCTTTCTTTATTATATATTGGTTTTATTATTTTTGTATACTAACAGAGCTTTTAAGTTACTTCATATTAAATCACCGTCGAAAATCAAAAAAGCTGTAAAAATTCTAAGAATGAAATAGTAATTGGCTAACAGATACATTCCAAGATACATCGTAATTTTAAATAAAATTTTAACGAGTAGTAGTCAGAATATAAAAGAAACAAAATGAAGCATGCGGCGAATATCAGTATTGATTTAATATTCATTTGAAACTGCATTAATTAACACGAACGAATGAATAGCGGATAGCGTCCCAGACTGGCGATATTTACTCATTTCCAATATATCTGCGTGGCGTAGATATTAAAACTTTAGTATTAGTTAATTATTAATTAATCTATATACATATATTAACGTCGTGGTAGTTATACTATTATATACAATACTATATTGCTACGTTACATGGTATAGGATAACCCTGCAATAAAAAACAAAATTGGTATAACGGTATATTTATCTCGTATTTACTCGTTTTTAAACGCGAGTATTTTCCATATTGAATCCTACAATACTACTTATATAATGTGCAATTTAGGATGTTTATATGTTTGCATGATTGACATATAACAATCATAGTATTACCTGGCCTAGGTGATTTTAGAGACAAATAGGCCCTGAAAAAAGCAAGCCAGGCCGCGGACAGAAGGTACTTTAACAATTATAAAAATACTTTTAAACGGATTATAAACCCGATTAAAAATCCACTAGTTTACCGCGCCCCCTCGGGGTTTTATAATGATGTAGAAGAAGATGCGTTTAAAATTATTAAAAGCAAGTTTATATGCTCAACTATCCATACATGAAACTGTCCATCACAGCCAATCTCATATAATCAGTTGTGCATTTCATATCGGTCATCAACTGCAACGTCAGAACACTCAAACCGTTCCATGGTTTCAATATTTCTGTCAAATCGTGAATGTGGAATATTACATTGAATATTAAAATCGCAGTTTAGATTTAAATTTTAATATAGCTAGAAATTAGAGTATGACTTTATTTATTTAGACGTTATTATTTTGTTTGCATCAATATTAGAAGATAGGAAGGGTACCTATTTTCTATTAGGAAATATTTGATAGAAAAATAAAAATAATAAACGTCGACGAGACGTTTAAGATTATTAAGTATCTGAGGTTTTGCTTGCGACTTCAATAAATAGATAAAATTAGGTTTAAAGAACTTTATTTCTCAAAGAGCATTATACAAATATGTGTACAAAATAGTTCACTTAATGAGAAATATTTTAACAAAAAAAAAAAGTAAAAACTTATGCTTAGGTCCTAATTTTAATGACAACGCAACCACGTTTTTTCCTTAAAAATAGAATAAAATAGCATGCATTATTTTCTATAGTGTGGTATATTTTTAGTTACGTTAAATAATTTCTGTTTGCGAATACATATATTTTTTTAACTGTCTTTTAAAATTATTAATTGTTTTTAACTCTCTTATTTAATTTAATAGAATCTCCTTTTTAGGTATAAAATGATTTATCGTGCAAAGTAAAAACTCTTGCACGATTTACACGCAAACATAAAACCCCCCCAAAAGTACAATACTCGATTTGACAGCAGTTGTCACTTAGCTCTAAAACGCGGGAACCAGTGTTGCTATAATATAATACATCTGTCAAATGTATATCACAGAAGATAAATAAAAAAATGCATTTATTGTCTTAACTTATTTGATTCTGTTAATGTAGCCCTGGTTCATACCTGTGTTAAGAGAGCCATGTATTAATAATATTAACGACAGCTATATATTATACGCTTAAACGCAATTAACAATAAACGTGATATCAGTAGGTAATACATATGATTATAGATAGATATAAGTAATAAATCTATATTAAATTCGGTTTTTTTCTAAAATTTCGTGTAGCTTTCTTAACACCAAAGCTTATATTTTGATGACGTAACAAAATAAACAAAGTTATAATTAATTTTGAGGCTCTACCGCGATTATCCGGTTTTAAATGTACCTGACTTCCTGGCGTTAAAAGGCGTAAAAAGTTTTATCTCCTAATCCCTTGGGGTCGATTAATTGGACTTCTAGCTTTATTTATCAGGTGGTTAATATCCCTTTTTAACTCTTCCTCATAGACTGGAATCTAACACCCGTATTCTAAGAAGTTACCTTAATTTTACATCCACTTACGTCAAATATGATGTATGACAAATTTCGAAAATTCATGTTGAAGTTACTAGTAAAAATATAATATTTTAATAAATAGATCGAAGTAACGGATAGGGGTGTTAAATTTTCTTCTCCGAATTTTTTATTTAAATGAGTGGACGTGAGTTAGAGCTTTTTTCTGAATCAGAATGTAAATTTTCGTTGACGGAGGTTGTGTGAAGTCGAGGAATGCTCGAGATGCGTATTAGAATACGGGTGCAGGAAAGCGTAATTGACAATTGTCTCTTCCGTCAGTATCTGCGTGCTTCAATGTCTTACCACTAAACCTACGAGGACGGGATTTTTTGTGTAATAGCAATTAAATATACGTATATTATGATATAAGTATATAGTCAATTAATGCTAACAAATCATGTATGGTCTATCTCAGAAACCTGTGTAACACATTAGGCGGTTTATAATAACGCATGTCGGCAATCAATTGCACATGTCCCATCATGTATTGTAATTGATCGCTCTCATATGTGATTGATACCTACTCTCTGATTGGTTCGTATGGGCGCATTGAAATCTCTATATGCTGTGACTGAGAATAGTTTGCTTGCACAATGTTTCAAGGCAGTTTATAATAACGCATGTCGGCACATGTCCCATCATGTACTGTAATTGATCTGATTTGCACTTAAAACTCCTTTCGCAAAGCGCTTTCAGAAATTTATGTTTCCCCTACTATATAACAGATTAAATGGATTGCTTCATTTTCAGACACTGCACAACTACAACTGTCAAAAGGAAATTATTTAATAGACTAGTTACAAAGAACTACAAAGAAACGGAACAACTCCTTAGAGTATAAGTGGGATCAATTTTTGTAAATTTGCACCAAATGGATGTGATCGGACTCTAAGTTTTATATGTTATTTATTTATCTCTTTTTTTTTACTATTTTTCTTAAAAATTTACTGTGTTGGATTTTTTGTTTATGCCAAAAATGTTAAAATTTTTAGATAATCCTTCTGTAAGGCTCCACGAGACAGGCAGTGCCTAGTGTGGAGTCCGCTGTCACCTGTATTTTTTAAGGCAAACATACTTTTATGGTGAAATAAATGAATTTTTATTTTTATTATTTATTTATTTTATTTGTGATTAATGTCTACTCTCTGATTGGCTCGCATGAGGCGAATCGATATCAATATATTATGCTTTGACTGAGAAATGATTAGTTTGCTTGCTTAACTTAAGCACATCTAACATTGTATACGCTATATGCATTGTCGCGTATTCATGTTGAATGGTTATACATTTAATTCACCACAATATCTGTAATTATTATAAACATAGACTAATATCAACTACTCTATGCGATAAGCCCCCATTTTGTCAAATAAATAAATATTTCGATATGACCCTTCGAGAAAGCACAGATTCACAAAATATGTCATCCACAAAGAGCATAAAAAAGTTACCATAACATTGACATCTAACACAGTTCATATTTTCATAATATATACGAGTACACATTCGAATGTTAAAACAAATACCATAAAATTTAACCTGCAATATCCGATGTCACAGTAGCGATAATAATATCACCTATATTGTAAACTGCAGAGTTAGTGCCGACACCCATTGTCAGCTGTCAGCATTATTAATGATCGGACCAATGGAATATATCATTGCAGCTAAACTGATTACCTAACCCTTTGGATATAATATATAGTAATAGATATTAGAAATGCTAAGCTTATGAGAATTTATGGATGTTATTTCATACAAAAACTACTGAAAAAATTGGATGTAACTTTATAGTTATATAGCTAGCACACAAAGATTATTACGATTTCTGATCAATTTTCTTCAATTTATCGATTATATAACGATAAACAGTAACGTTGGCCAAAGATAGTACCTAATAATTTTGCCACTACTTTTTGTAGATACTAAAACTATTGCAGTGCACCATACATGTAGAGTATTACATAAAATACATGAAAGAAGCTAATATTATTTTCTCACATCCATAAAATAAAATGAGTAATGTCGGACTTCAGTTTATCAAATTAATAAAGAACCTTTTAAAATTTTATTTCCAGACAACTCTTTAATTACTACCAACCTAATTTTCAACAAACAGCATTATTTATAATAAGAACCAACAGAATATATCAATGTATCTAAAGCTATTGACTGTATGTAGCCAATAATTTAGCTGTCGTTTTCTTGTACTAAGTAATTGCAGTGCATTCGTTTGCTAAAACCCCAAATAGATCGTTCGTTCCAATGAATGGACATTTTAGTCTTATGAATCTAGGGATTTGCAGAGATAAACACTTATTACAAATAAAGAAAGATATAAAATAGAAACCTACTAATATAAAGGTTACATTTTTAATGTTTACATGTTTGTATGTTTGTCGATCACACTGCAACAACTGTACGGACATTTAAGAAATTTCCTATATAAGCTCTTATCTGGATAAGGTGAAGGAATTTTTTTTATTGGCCAAAATAAACGGGAGTGAAGTCGTGGGCTAGAAGCTAATAAGGAAATAAATAAAGCTATACTCTTACGGCCGTTTTCAATAATGTATTAAAATCAGGGATAGTTTGTTATCTCAGATTATGTGACGTTAGATTGACATAAGTCAAACCAAAAGTTGTCCATCGACAGCGTATTGAAATAAAAGTCAGTGCAAATAGATAGATTTGTCTGACATTAGTTAGCAAAACAGGTGATAGATAGAATATAGAAAACGGCCGTTAAAGTTTATTATTGTTAATCTTGTCAGGTAATTTATTTCTCACATATTTCTTGCCAATTAATTTCAAGCTTTATCTTATATATAAAAATGAATCGCAAAATGTGTTGGTAAGCGCATAACTCAACAACGACTGGACCAATTTGGACGTTTTTACGGCGAGAAAAATTCGAATAATTGCCGGGTCCACGCGAGCGAAGCCGCAGGCGGAAAGCTAGTATTATATAATTATTATAGACTTCTGTCTATTTTCTATTTTATATGACACTAATTTTTAACTACAAAACAAAAACACTATTCATATAAAACAATTGAGAAATTGGACCAAACAGCTTTATTACTTCTCAGCTGATAGCTTTACATATTTATTAAACAAATTAAACACAACAAATTAAAAAAAAAATACGTAAACAAAAATAACACGTAGTAGAAAAGTTTTCATCAGCGTAATAGAAAAAGTTTATTTATACACGACAGAATTAATATTCATTTTCATGTTTTACCTTAAGCAAGGAAAAGGAACTTACTTGTTTTTGGCTTCTTTTATTATTAGCTTGAAATTAATTTGATGAGTTAAGAAGTGGAGCAAAGTGCCTATAAACAGAAAGAAAAACGATATGTCTGTTTCTTCATCTGGTGAAATAAATACTGAAGTTCAGGTTTCTTAGTAAGAGCCCGAACTCACGACGCAATTTTTTGCCGTCACCGCATTTGTAGCGTAAAATTTTCCAAATGTTATTAATGTAATTTATAATACAAAACGAAATAATTGAAAGACATATGTATCTTTGCCTAATCTACATTCAAATGTCTTTATTTCCTCAGAACATGGTTACAATAAAGATGTTGTATACATAATATATGATAATCTCATGTCCACCAATACAACATGCAAACATACAATTATTAATTAATTCAATGTATAGATTTGTTAAAATAAAAATTATTTATATGTGCAATTATGTACTTCATTATAAAAACTCTTTAAACTCAACTCAACTATTTTCCTTTTCCATCTTCATTGAGTTATAATCCAATTTAACCACACAATATTTTGCTAGTATTGGAATCGTCTCTTGGATGAAGCATTCGATGACCTATAAAGCAAACCACAACCCCTTAAATCTGACCTTTGTGGTTAGATTGCCTGTAACATCCAACTGACGAGTGAACCATAGAGTACAGCTTAACTCGTCGATGGACAAAACTGACTGCGAATAGCTTTGATACGTTTGTGTACCGATTTCTGGAACATTACTTAGTTACTTGACTACCCGATTGGCGTAGTGGATACAGAAATTTATGATGAACTTATGATGTGATGAACAATATAATTTTCTACTGTCTGTGTGTCAATTTCCCAATAGTATGTATGTGTGTATTAAAAAAAATATGTTCAAGTATGTCTATCAGTTATCTCACAGTTATCTAGTTTCCATAGTAAGCTTTGCTTAGTTTGTGACTATATGGCGTTGTGTTAAATGTCCAGTAATATTAATTAACTAGCTGTACCCGCGGCTTCGCTCACGTGGAATTCAGTTTATGTGACAGACGGCTTATGCTACAGGCCCGTATAGTGCATAAAAATATCTGACAAATTTCGCTAACCAAATAAAGATGCTCACACTTTAATTTTATTATTTTCACCCTTTTAAAAATAATGTCGAACTTTACAGTACCACTTTTGTTTTCTACATCCTTGCCTGTACTTATCACAGGCAAAAAGCATCCAAATCGGTGTTCCAGTCGAATTAATCTAAGCGTAAAAAGCTGCCAAGTACGAACCGGAAAGGCGCATGAAGGGTTCCTAGACAACAATATTTTTTTGGCCAACAAAACTTGTTTTTTTCGTAGTATTTGTATGAATGTAGATTATATACCCGTGTGGCGACGGGTCAGAATACGTGTGTTGCCACCCCATTTCTACCCGTGGGTGTCGTAAAAGGCGACAGACGGCAATTCTGTTACACAACATCTTTGGCAATAAAAGAATAGGAGCCGAGCATTGCACGTTTGGGCCAAGCTCGCACCGATATAATTACCACCCCCAGCAGAAGAAAGGCGTGAAGCGGTATTGTACAGTGAGTATTCCCATCCCATTCCCCCCCCTTCCTGTTCTACTCCCTTCCCAACTTCCTATCCTTAATCCTCTCCTTATTCCCTCCCCTTTCTTAAAGGCAAGGTCCTCCCCTCCCTTCCTCCAAGGCATCTGTGACACTTTTATGTTGCAGATGTTCATAATATAAAAAAAAAACTGAATGTAGGTATAATAAATTTTGGTTAAAAGATTCTACTATGATCATATTTTTTTACATTTTTCACCCTTGTAACCATTTTAAAGTTTAGAGTGAGGTTCCCCTCACAGACATTTTAGCACTTTGCAAGTATCTATCTTTGGAACGATTGGTTTTGAAATAAAAGTGTTTACCTCAATGCCATTTTTTAGACCTATCTATAGACATATAGGTTTGGGGATTTTTTTTACCTCAATGCCATTTTTCAGACCTATCTATAGACATATAGGTTTGGGGATTTTTTTTTATGTACCAATTGGTACAATGTATAGAGAGACCCCTCATATATCATTATACTAATAAACTTTATTTTTTTTATTTTTGTATAAAAATTAAAAATCATGAAGCGAATAAAAAATATATTTTACAAAATTTCAATTGTGTATACGTGATAGTTTCGGAATAATGTGGCTGTGACATATGGACGAACAGACGGACACATGGCCATTTGGGTCCACGAAATAATCATAAAGGATATAGAAATCCATGCTTCCTAACAATTTTTTTATTTTGGGTCTAACTAAATTAACAATAAACAAAATTAGAGGTATGGAGACTTAAATATTAAAAGCGTGAGGGTGATTATGTACATTTTATTAAGCGTTATGTTACACTTGTATCTACAACATTAATATACTTTCGCGCCCTTGTGAACTGTGAGCCATCACATCTAAACGTGCTTCGTTGTATCTTTACAGAACTGACTGTACTTGGCATACAGTCAATGCCCATTCTGAGTTGGTTCAGAGTCGCGAGAGAGACTGTGGTGTTGACGGTCTGTAGCTAACCGTCACTCGCGTTCTTCGTCAAGTTCCTGGAATTAAGAAAATAAAGTATATTAGTTGCCTATCTATTTACCAACGCGTAGCTTACATGGCACATGACAGTGACAAACGTAGATTCGTCATGATTCTTGTATTGGCAGGTAATTAACATTGTCATACGGTTTGTGAAAACAAAATAAACTTATTTGAGCAGTACTAAACGTGCCAGTGTAGTGACGCTGTGACGCTTACTAAGCGTTCATTGCATTGCATGAAAGTCTCTGAATTAGGGGCCAGAGCGTGGCGCTCCCGGTCAGTAGGCAGCCGGAGATCCCGCTCCTGCTCGTTTTCCTAACACATAGTTCGCGTCACGTACAGTATAGATGTAATGAAAATTAATCCTGTCCACGTTTTTTTTTATTATTACATACCTTAGCCCGCGCCAATGACGTGCCTATTAAATATGAATTGTGTTGCTTGAAAATGTCTGAACTAAGAGACACAGCGTGGCGCTCCCAGTCGGCGGACAGCTGGAGATGACGCTCCTCCTCATTTTTCTAAAATAAACAGCAGTAAATGTAGATAACGCAGTATTAATAAGAAGCATTTTGTAAAGAAAGAAAGCTGATAGTTTATAGTAGTAGATTGCCAAAAGAAAGTACTTACCGTCGAGTGGGCGTCCATCGTATGTACAATCCGCTGTGCGGTCACCCTGCGTTAATGTCTCCGACAGGCGAACACGGTATGACGATCTCTTTGAGATCCCAACTGGCGTTGGCTTGCCGTTTCACCCGAAAGCGAAGCGGTCTGCCTGGCTAGCGCTTGATTGAGTCTCCCACCGCGGCCTTCTTCTGACTTCTGAGATCGTGAAAATTGTGAACTCAACATGCCGCGAAAAATTCTCGAATAAAAGATTTTCTCAGCGAATCAGGGTAATTGGTAAACCGTATTCGTAATCTGTTAAAATTTCAATCACATTTCACAAATCGTTTGACATTCACACCGCAAATGACAGATTAATATATTTTTTAAAATACAAATCTGGCCATTATTATTGCGATTTTTATTAAGTAAAAGTAGGTTAATATGAATTTGCAAACTTATTTCGAGTTTATTTCCATCCCCCCTATTTCAGGGTTCAATTTTTATAGCCTATAACCTGGCTGGGAATTTTCTCGACGGATTGGTAAAGTTTTCATCTAAATCCATCCAGCCGTTTTCGCGTGATGCGCCCGCAAATAAACAGACAAACAGATAAACAGACAAAAATTCTAAAAAAAATTTAAACGTGTTCTGTGATCAATTTTAAGTATCCCCAGACGATTTTTTTTCGAATATCTCCAATGTACAGACTTTCGACCATCTTTTGCTTTATTATATGTATAGATTTATAAAAAATACTTACTGAAACATAAGGACCTTTTGTTATATAAGAAAAAAAAATCTATATAAATACTTTAGTACGTATTGACATCTCAATACTTCTTTTTTCATCTTCAAAATAAACCTTAGCATAATTCGATTTTACCTTATAATCTATAACAAATAAGCCTGTAACAATATTTCATAACATCTCGCACTATGAAGCAAACCCTTTAATCTCACCACAAACGTTTACCAACAGACGAGTAATCCATAGAGTACAGCTTGATCCATCGACGGACAAAACTGATTGCAAACTGCTTTGATGCATTTGTATTGACTTCTACACCATAAGTATCGTAACAATTACTCTACTACTGCAATATTTTTATCGAATATATCTCTTAAAATATAATAAACTAGCTATGCCCCGCAGTTTCACCTGCGTTTATAGCCCGTTCCCGTGGAATTTCCGGGATTAAAAGTATCCTTTGTCCATCTTCTGGTACAAAACTATCTTCCTATGAATTTTGTGCCGGATTGGTCCAGCAGATCTCGTGTTATAAGTGTTGTAGCAAACCCGTCTTTGTTTTATATATTTAGATATACACAAACTGTATACATATGTTTTGTCAGAAAAAAACTGAGGTTAAGCTGACATTACGGTGTTGCACGTGTAAAAATATTAATACTTTTATTATTGTCAAGTGTATTTGCGATGTCAAATGGGTATTGTTTTTTCCTTCCTTTAACTTTTACGTATTTTCATTACGTCATAGAACTTTTGCCAATGCTATAAATAATTTTCCTCTTCTATAATAACTTCAACGAAGAAGTGATCGACAAAAATAGAAAACATTATTGAATTTAGAGATACAAGTTTATATTACTCGTCTAAAATACGACATAACCTTATATCAAGAACTTACGTCAAAGGCGTTTATGAATTTTGACTTAAATGATAGCATTTAGCAGTCAAAATTCAACAAAATAATAGTATTTTGTTTATTTTCTGATAATGTTGCATCATGTAACCACTTAATAGCCTCCCAAAAAGATATCTCATAAAAAATTCACACATTTCCTTATTCACAAAAAAATTAAACACGCATGAAACTAACGAATAACGGAGTCGAAAATTCAAAGGCTCCCTTTAATTCCCATTCGCAAAGGCCTGTCGGAATGTCGGTCACTTCACGGGACATAAAGCTTTTATGGAGACATACAACCCATCCCATAGGGCGGTATATAACCTCACTGACTCAGTAATACAACGCCCGAACTTCATTGCATTCTTTAGACTTTGCGATTCTTGTGACCTAGTGACTTGAGGATAAGGTTTTATGATTTCTTACTGGGTTTCCAGTGGTCTTCTACTGACAAAACTATTACTATGAGGAAAATCAGTTTGAGACCCATATATTTTAGACAATTTTCGGAGAAGTTGCGCAATGAAAACGGTCAAAATATTGTTTCTTTCATGAACAGTAATCAATGCAATGTATCACACTGAAATAGCGCTCTTTAATGCCAAGAGATAATGTATTTTGTAATGTAAGCACAGACTAAAATAAACATTAATATATCAAAGATTCATTTATTAATTACGTTATGTCTTTTCATTTTCTATAACTAAAATGTTTTTGCTTCAAATAGACACGAAAACTATAAAATAATGATTCTGATGCTCCATTTTTACAACACCTCAACATTTACAACCATAAAAAACAAATGACGCTCCATAGGCGCTTTGGAATCGTCACACAATTCTTACATAACATTTTCACCAACAACACAGGCAAATACTACAAGAATAGTATTACTAATTGGGTATATTACTTGCAATTGGCGTTACGTAACCGAAATAGGGAGCAGTCTCATCAAACGGGCTCGTCAAAGTTGGCAAAAAATTTACGTTTCCAGTTAGTATCGATTTAGTCGGAACGATAAATGGAAAATGCTAACAAAATTCTGGCACTACAGTGTTCATGAATTTCAATTTCATTCGTCCGAAATTAAATTGACGTAGTTCAAACGGACAAGTAAGAATTTGAGGAAACGAATTGAAAAGTGACGTAATTAAATTTAATGTGATCATGTTAAAAAGTTTTTGCGCTTTTGGTGCAAGTTAAATATGTAAATAATAAAACGCTTTTAGCGGAATTGTTCCGGCAACATTGATATGTTAAAGAAAAATATTGAAAGAATGTATCTGTACAAATTTTCAAATTAATAAACAAGTTTATATGATTATATATTTATTTAAATAAATAAATAAATAGATACGATTTAGAACACTAAATCCTATCTCTTCCTATTAGATTTGATGTGCGATACGAAAAAGTTTGATACTACACCATAAGTACCTCATAATTTTGCAATTTACAAGCATTGTTTTCAAGGCTATTCAATCCTTCAGTATTATGTATCCTTGAAATAGAACTTAAACTCCAATCTTCGAAGGAAACGCAAACAACCACGCAAAGAACTTTAAAATTGACTTGCCAGCGATCTGACTTTGATTTTGTTTATCTTTCACCTTCATTAATAAAACGTTGCCGTAAATATGCGGGAATCATTTCAGGATCGTAAGCTTGTGTTTAAGTTGTGCTGTAATATTTACTTTTCAAGCTGGTAATATTTCTATTTTAATTCGAAATACTGTGAGTTAAACGTCGCAATAAATTGCTTTTAATTAATGGATCAAAAACTACATCGCCATCTTTTACTAACAATTTTGACATTCAGAAGCTAAGCACTTACTTCATTATTCTGCTATTTATAAACATTATTTTCAAAGGTATCAGATATCCTCGAAATAGAACTAAAAGTCCAATCTTCGAAGGAAACGCAAACAGCCACGCAAATAACTTTAAAATTGACTTGCCAGCGATCCGACTTTGATTTTGTTTACCTTTCACCTTCATTAATAAAGCGTTGCCGTAAATATCCGGGAATAATTCCAGGATATCATTTTATACTTGTGTTTTAGTTTTGCCATAATATTTACATTCCAACGTAGTCATATTTTAAATTAGAAATATCGTGGGTGTATTTGACTTTGAGATTGTTAAATCATCGAGCAAAAATTACATCATTACTTTTCGATTGTAATAAATAAACATTTAGTTTGGGTACTTCAATGATTATATTTCGAAGGATAAATCAACTTGGAACGATAATTTTATAATTTTGACATTATCTGAAAGGCCATCATCCACATTACATTTCTTTTTATGTGATTGGGAGTTGCCATTTGCAATAAGAAGAATTAGAAAAATTCCTTTAATTTGTTAGAATATAATGAAAAATTCTGTCTAGCATCAAAATAAACCACTATTTTCGATATAAAAAGCACAATCGTATTACTAAATATCAAAATTTATGAACTATGATAAATTTATGGTGCTATGAACAAACCCCAAGATGAAGAATAACTCCTCAAGCTATAAAAATGCACAAAGAAAAATTATTTCTTAATCTATAGATTTTTTATTACTTTCCCGTTGTTTTACTATGGAATGAGATTCCCTGTTCTAGAACAATACTTGAAACTCTTTTATAACAATACTAATTTAATAAATTGAAGCCTCGTAGAAATTATTAAGAGTCGACAAAAACTACACTACATAAACCCCGTTTATTATGAGTCTGCTTTAATTAGTGGGTTTGATTTTGTAATGCCATAATTATTTCTCAAGTTTATATCATTGTTACAACTCCTATTAATTTATAAGAAAGAGTTTGTTTATTTGTTTGTTTTATCACATTAGTACTTGAAACTACCGGATGGATAAGAAAAATGTCTACCTAGCATTACGCTACTTCGATAATAAAACTTGTTAAAAGTTCAATTATAGATGAAGAATTTGTTGCGTTACTTTTTTGCTCGGTGTAATTTTGATTACACTTTCATTTTTCAAATTGAAATACGTATGGAGCAAGCATCGAACCTATGAATTCACACATCACACTTCAGAAAACCTATGAATTTAAATCAAGAATACAGGCTGATCAAAGTGTTTATAGTTTTCTTTTTCTGATAGAATTTCGACTACCTTTTGTGTAAAAATAAATGTATCAATCATCTGCAACGTAAAATCGTATTAATATTGAAGCTCATATCCATTCTGTGTACCTACTGAACGACGAACTAAACACCAATTAAGTACATTTTTACGGAATTTCTGAAAGTTCGGAGGACATTTAGACAATGTTTATTCGTTCACGAATTTTTAACGTAGTTAGAATCGCTTAAAAGGTGATTTTTCTTCCGTTGTTTTCTTTTTAGTGACAAAATCCACACTTTATTAAATGCTGGATTGTCATAATAATAACATGAATATCAAAACATCGAATTTGAACAGCCATCAAAAGCCTTAGATTTTCCGAATAGAAATACGAATGAATACAAGCAACGAATGCAGATGTCAGAAAAAGCTATGAATGTAAATCAAGTAGAATACAGGCTCATCAAAGTTTGTTGCGACGCGCGCTCTGTAGGCGCTTTCAAACTCATTTTCATACTGCGGACGGAGCGACGAACTAAACTCCAATTAAGTACATTTTTACGGAATCCCTGGAAGTTCGGATGCCAGTCTTGTTTATTTAGGCAATGTTTATTCGCCTCCGACTTTTTAACACAAATTCAAATATCCTAAAAGATGTGTCCCTTTTTTTAATATCTTGAAAGATGGTCCTTGTTTTCTTTTTAATAGATGTTACCTGTTTTTTTTGCAACAAAATTACTATTTGAATATTGAGGAGGAAGTTACAACAATTATTTTTTATACTATGCAACTTGATTTCAAAATGTGCAACATACATTTCATTATTTCATTATTTTAGTGATAATAGCGGTTATATTTTCTTGTAATCTCTTTGTTGCATTTCAACTACAAGTAAATGATTTAAAATGTAACTATGTATGTGTTCCACGTTTTATATAAATATTAATACAATTTCACGTTAGCGAAGCCGCACAGGTACGTCGTATAAATCAAGCGTGTATTTAATTTACCTCGAGAATTGTCCGACAAAATGAAGCAATTTACATTAAAACTTACATATTCCGAAAGGATTAAATGCACAAACTAATCACAAATTCATTTACTATGTATAAACGTTAAGCCCGATGGACAGGTGTGCCCGCGGGATTGAGGATGGGGGCAATGACCGATTATTCTAGAAATATTGGAAATAAACGGATGACGGATAATGCCCATGTTTCTATAAAAAACGAGTCTTTCTTTTTAATCATAGCTAAAGCGTATCTAATAAATGTGGCGTTAACATAACTACCAAAACATGGTTCAAATTAGGGGATTCGATTTCGATTTCGTCAATGAAAACGATTCGTTATACTTTGACGTTCTGTCGTTTATAAAACGGACTTGGGATGTAAGTCCGCATAATTCATATTCTGAAAGTCAGAAAATTTTTCACATAATTGTGTATTATTTTCTTTCTTTCTTTCTTTCTTTCTATTTATATATATTTATCTTAATTTCTTCTTTACTAATTCTAAGAAATTACTAAAGTATAAAAACATCTGAGTTCTTTTGAAAATAACTGCGTTAAATATAGTATGTCAAAAATATTCAAGTAAAATATGAGTAAAACTATAGCAGCAATAAAAGTCAGACCATTAAAAATAGCGCTCTACAAGCGCTGACTGCAATTTTATTATATCGCGAGCAGGATCGAATGCATCAAATAAAAATAAGCAGTATATTGAATTCTTATCGACACTCGCATCATTACATGGGGCGGGAGTCGTGTCGGTCTTGTTCCGGATATTGCACTGCATATGCCAACGATTGCTATCTCGAATACCTATATGTTGTTATGTGCGCCTGGTAGTGCATTCTTGGCTGACAGTATTTTCGAAGCCAATTTTGTTGGGAAAACTAAACATTTTTTTGAGAAAAAATTTAAATTAAATTTGATCATCATTCTTACTTAATATTATTAATATCTATACTAATCGTCAATTTTGTGGGGAAAATTAAAATTTTTTTGAGACATAAATTAAATTCTTTAATTTGAACTATATTCTGAGGCTTATTTATTAACTTAAAAATTATCGTTGTTTTAATCTCTCCCCTCTTTTGAGGATAACAAAGTATCTACAATACTTTTAGATCAGGGTGATAAACATATTAGATAGTTCAATGTTCAATTCTTTCCAAAATACAATCAGTTATGAAAATAATACATCTTTCGCTCATATTCCCATAGCTATCACTATAATAGTATCAAACTCGGAGATAAAAGGTCATTCGCAAATCCACACTCGGCGCCACAATCAATCGACGTCGTTGGAATTGAAAGCAGGAGAAATAGTCAGATATCGCGGGAGATAGCGCAGACCCTTGGGACAAATAGAGGTATAAATCTCGGTTAAACAAAGATAACTAAAACACGTATTTCAGAGGAATTGGGTATCTGAATTTAATTAATTTTAGACGTTCGTATCGCATTGGTTAGGGATCAGATATTAATTAAAGTATTTTTTATTGAAAAGTTTAGTTTTTTGTTACCTATATGTAATCATTTTGTGTATATGTACAGTGTGTGGTGTAATAAGTGCATATACTACCTGGAGGTAGAGAATGCTGTGGTATTTCAGATAAATATGTATAAGGTTTAGTAAAATTAAATATGTATTTCGTTATTATTTCATTTCATTACATTAAAAGTCCCACGGTTTTCGAGACATCAGACCTTATTGAAATTTTAAATATATATTTTCACTATGATTAAAAGACCAAGAAAGGCTTTAAAATAAGAACTCCCGTGAAAAAAACCAGCGATTTATTCAAAGTTTTATGTTATCGCGAACCTGAAGTTCTTAACTTTAACAGTTGTAATAAGCTGCTCAAAACAATCTAGTTGGACTTTTAATTAACATCGTTTGTAAGTATGGATGTATGGATGTTTGTTACTCTTTCACGCAAAAACTACTGCACCGATTATGATGAAACTTGGTATACATACAGGTAAGGGTTCAAAATAACATATAGGCTACTTTTAATCCCGGAGTAGCCACGGGATCAGACGTTACGCGGGTGAAACCGCGGGGCGCGGCTAGTATACAATATTTGGTATTATCGATCGGTCTTTATTTTATTGCATTTCATAATGTATATCTATTGCATATAATTTTGTAGTTTATGAATTAACACGCATCTACTAATATAAATAGTTTCATAAAACATTTAAAAATTGAATGCGTTTATTAAATTTACACTATTTATCTCATATACTCTATACAATATGTACTAGCTAAAAATTCATCATATATATATAGTATAACATGAGTAAAGAGACAGAAATAAATTCCTGGATAATATTCGACTGTGACTATTTCTTTCATATAGTTTCATAATTTCCATAGTTCATTGGAATTCATAATAATATATGGCTGTGCAATTTGCGCATTTTTATGCATATTCATTGGAAAACCTAAGCTTAAAAATTTCCATGTAAAATAATTTCAATGAATTACAGTAAAAACAAAAGATGTTTGATCAGAGCTGGCGGACCGCCAGAAAAGCACTCGCTTCGAACGGCCAATGAGAGTGATCCTAGCGAGGCTTTAACAAACACCGTCAGTTAAGACCAGATACGTCGAGAGATTTGAAAATAAGTCAAAGATTTTAAGTGAACTTACTTGAATGTTAACCATTTTAATGGAAAATGCTTTTTATAACATACTGATAGAGTTATAAAAAGCAACTATAAATTATTTTAAATATATAATTCAATCATTTTCGGTCAATTTGTACAATTCATCCAAACATTTGTTTATTCTTTGTCTACTTCTGAGAAGTGCTCCATACCTCCATCATCCAGAGGGAAAATATTAAACTCACTTGTTCCTGATATTGGATGAAATTTTAATACTAATATATGATTTCAGTCCTCTTTGTTGTGTACTTCTGGGAAGTGAGAATTAGTACAACCTCTGAAGGCGGCACTGTCAACTGATTTAGTAAGTAATTAAGATCGTATATTGTGTACATATTGTTGAAAATATTACTTCTTAACCATTACCAAATAAACATAAACAACTCAAATGGTTTAACCGCTCAATATAACAACGAACACTACAAATGAGCAGTAAAACTAACCATACATTACACACCGCACCATCTATTACTAACCGACGTCAATGGAAGTGCTACGTCAGCACTTGATTCGATTATACTAGCCTAGCTCTGTACCTACATCATCTAGAGAGAAAATATTAAAGTCACTTGTACCTAATATCAGACGAAATTTTAATACTAATATATGATTTCAGTCTTCTTTGTTGTCTACATCTGAGAAGTGAGAATTAGTACAACCTCTGAAGGCGGTACTGTTAACTGATTTAGTAAGTAATTAAGATCGTATATTGTGTACATATTGTTGAAAATATTACTTCTAAAATATTACTAATTAAACATAAACAACTAAAATGGTTTAACCGCTCAATATAACAACGAACACTACAAATGAGCAGTAAAACTAACCATACATTACACACCGCACCATCTATTACTAACCGACGTCAATGGAAGTGCTACGTCAGCACTTGATTCGATTACACCAGCCTAACCCCATACCTCCATCAGATCCACTGGGGAAGTATTAAACTGGCCTGTTTACAAATTAGTCGGGTTGCCCTACTTAGAGTTAACAAGTTTACGTTAAATGTTTACTTTGCGAATAGTTATTGCATGCAAAAGATTAAATTAAATACGTTTGCGTATATAAACTGAAGAAAACTGGAAACATCTTTAAGTGAATTATCGACCTCTAGATGTACCTAAAATTGAATGTTATTATCATCATTCCATATGACATTTCAGAAAACAATAGTCTTTAATAAACTGCATTTTTTTTTATTTTGGTTACATTTGTTAAGTATAGACATAGCCAAAATACAGAAGGTACAGCGATGCCACCCAAGATTT
>LQNK01003329.1:0-10988 GCA_001586405.1 Phoebis sennae
AGTTTCAGTATCATTTTACTTATTTTCATAATGTTCAATATTGAATCGATACCATTGACGCATTCTATTGAAAAAATATTGGTACTTCAAAACCTTTGTATGGGATGGGACCCCATGCTTAAACGAAGTTTTATATACACTTATGTTTAAAATGTAAGCTTTATATCCTTAATTTAAACTATAGTACAAATAATTTTGTGTCGTGTTTTTTTCTAAAGACGAACAACGGGTAAATTATTACATTTTTTTCTTTCGAGACATAAATTTGATAGACTATTACATAAGGATGATTCAGAGGGAAAATATATTACGGTTGTAATAAAATCAATTTAACTGCCGCGTTCAGACGTACAAAATATCGATAGCGTAACGCGACAACGTGTACATTTAAAAAGCACTTAATTCAGTTATCGTTAATTGAACTGGTCCGATCGTGATTTTACATGTGCAAGATAATGTGCTTTGTTAAAATAGTATTTTAATTGTTATCACGTTTATGGTATAATTACATTACGGAAATTGAATTTATTTAATTTGTATTAGCGTTTTTCCCGTTTCCACCGTCTTGTTAGCACGATAAAAGATTCGTTTTCAGATTTTTTTTCTTAGGTTTATTTCACATTCCTTAACCTATACCTAATTTAATTTGGATTTGATTATAATCAAATCTGTTATAGCAGTGCAAAGATCCGATCAATGATTGTTCTGATGTCCAAACGTCGCAACAATTTAGAATTTCTTTACTAAACATCGCTCCTTTTCAAGTCCCTACAACGTCTCTATTTAATTATTTTCCCTTTCGTTACTAGTGGAAATAGTTCACAAAGGCGTGATAAAAGAGGTTCGCAACTCCTCCATTGCACCTGGAACCCTCGTCAGGGTGAAACGAGGGCGGGAAGTTCCAGCTGACCTGGTGCTGCTATGTGCGGCTGGGGAGAAGGGAAAATGCTATGTGACTACGGCGAACCTGGATGGAGAGACGAATTTGAAGACTTTGAGGGTCCCAACACCTTTGGTTGGGTATACTGCAGGTCAGTACTAAAGTAGTAGGAAATTTGTCAAAAATAGTGACGTGTACTACTGTAAAGCTTCGTATGAACTACGTGTTAATACCACGAGCCAGTATTCGATCATTTTCCGCATGTAACTTTTACGTAGCTTCCAATTCTTCTAGAAGGTTTAAATTTTGAGATAGTGGCAAAATAAATGTCTGAAAACTTCCCGACGCGGACGTGCTGATTGAAAGGGAGATAATCTATTTATATTACTATCGAATAACTTTTGCAATAAAAGCTATTGTATATCCTCTCTTTGACAAAGTTGTTACATTTTTATAGATTATAGAGTATACTCTATTAGGACGCCATACACGTTAGGTTTTGCTTGTTGGTTTTAACCTTGCATACATAACCAACAGGTATAACAGAGTTTTATATTATGGAGACCATATACATAGTTATATCACGTACACGCTAGGGTTTGCCTGTTGGTTATGCATGTAAGGTTAAACCATAATGCAAACCCTTACGTGTATGGCCTTCATAAGCTGAATTTCTTTGGTGAAAAAATCCAGTCCTGAAAAGTAATAAATTAATAAATAATTCATTTATTTCACCATTATGGACTACACAATCCTTATGAGGCCCTGGCTATCGAGCTAGGCAAAGTAAATCTGTGTTACAACAGCCAGTGACTTCTTACAATTTGAATGTTAAAAGTGAATTTCAAATTTTTGTAAAATACAATTTATTGCAATTATTAACTACATAAATTAATTCATCAATATTTAAACGAAAATTTTTAATTTAGGTACAATTGCACGCACGTTAGGAGTGTTTGTGTGTTGAGTGTGATTGTGGATGATCAGTTTAAAAGATGAGAAAAATATTTCATAACTATTTAAAATATATCGCAAGATTTTTTTATCTATACCGATTTCGCAGACATAATACCTCAAGGCATCCGTATAGAAGTGCCGCACCCGGTGGCGGATCTGTACACGTTCTATGGGCGGCTGGAGATCCCGGGGCACGCGGACAGCATGCTCATCAACACTGATAACATCATGCTGAGGGGCTCCAGGGTCAAGAACACGGAGTGGGCTATTGGATGCGCTGTTTATACTGGTGAGATTTATTTTGTCTATGGAAAAGCGTATTATGGAATACTTGAGCAGCCAATGCTTGAGTTTAATGTAGTCAACGAGAGTTTTTTTTGCTAGTTCGAGACCTCGTGAAAGTGTTGTCTACCTTTTAAAGAAAAGATGTCATTTTTTTTTAACTTCTTTTCCCGTGTGGCGACGGGTTAGAATACGTGTGTCGCCACCCCATTTCTACCCATGGGTGTCGTAAGAGATATTCCCATCCCATTCCTCTCCCACCTTGTTCTAGTCCTCTCCCAACTTCCTACCATTAATCCTCTCCTTATCCCATCCCCTTCCTTTAAGCTAAGGCATCTGCGATATTTCATGTTGTAGATGTTCATGGGCTGCGGTTAGTCACTTAACATCAGGTGAACCGCATGCTCCGCTTGCCTGCTATAACATAAAAAAAAAATTAGGGATGTCTTATTTTTCTTATTATTATCGGGATTTCTATTATCGGGAGTACCTACTTTCCATATGGAATACAAATGTCTTTTTAACGCGGTTACATTATTATTTAATTTTAAGGATTTAATATTAATACAAGGTCTATAAGTATAAATTGTGAATAGCCGCCTTTTAAAATTTTAACAACAACCAGCTAACTTGTTAATTCAACGATTTAAAATAGTCAGGATTTTGTTTATCAATCTTGTTAATATAAAAATAAATAAGGTCTATTGACAATCTTTCCACAGGGGAGGAAACAAAACTGGCATTGAACTCTAAATACGTAGGGAACAAGTTTTCCTCCAGCGAGTTGGCCGTCAACGCCTTCATCGTCCTCCTCATATACCTGCTAATTTTCGAGATGACGGGATCTCTGGTCGCCAAGATATTACTAGAGAAGTGGTATCCAGAGAGATTGGCGTATTTCGGCTTCGAGGACAGCTTTCCGCTGACTCTGAGGGGAGTGTTGCAGGATCTGTTCTCGTTTCTCCTACTGTACTACTATATCATACCGATGTCGTTGTATGTGACGATTGAGCTGTATAAGTTTATTGGTGAGTAAGCTTTTAAATTTAAATCATATTCCAAAATTTTATATGGTTAATGTGTTATTAAATTCTTTTTTGTATCTTTGTCAAACAATTTTTAGTATTGTGTCTGAATGATTTGTTTTAATATATTCATTTGATGTCGTTATATAAATATTCATCGATTATAAATCAACTTAATTTGTTTCCTTATACAGTCTGAGATCCCCTAAAAGGACAACCCTCTCCCATTTGATAACCAGGTGAAAATCATATCTCAACAAATAACATATTATTATGTTTGTAAATGTGTACCAATAGGGTTGCTTTTAAGCAAATTATCATGGCTTTGATTAGATTAAATTTCAAATGGTTGAAGATCGTACTTTGTTATTTACCTCTACTAATATAGTTTTGAAGGTGATTGCTTATAATCTCCTCCAAGATGCCTTATATCCATATCTCAAGATTAAAAAATATTTGCCCTTATCAATTTCGACCATGAACTTTTACCTTTTATCGAGTTAACTTTAATAATGTTTCCCCCAGGTGCTCTCTTCATAGGTTGGGACGAGGAGCTCCGTTGCGAAGACACCGGCAGACCGGCGGTCGCCAACACGTCTGACCTCAACGAGGAGTTGGGTCAGGTTGAGGTCCTCTTCTCTGACAAAACTGGGACACTGACCAAAAACCTCATGGCGTTTAAGGCCTGCTCGATCAGGGGCAGGATGTATGAGGAGAAGGAGGGGAGGTTGTATGAGACGGGGAATTTCGATGAGCCAGTGGATACTCTTCAGGTCTGTGAAAAAATATTTTTCTGTGTTTTATCCACTTAAAGCTTGCACGAGATTATAGAGTGGATACAGGTCTGTTAGAGTTGCTTTCGTAAGATTCATTCTATTTTTACTAAGAATTAGTCAACGTTTAAGAAAAGGGATTTAAAAAGTAACACGGGTTAAAAATATTTAAAAAAGTTAAGGTGGATTAGAAGACCTAAAAAACCTGATCTTAACCATAAGTTGCAATAAGTTGAAGTTCTTCTTCCCCAAACAAAAAAAAAGATCGATCTAGTTTCGTCCTTCCATTCAATACACAAAGTATTTTATTCCTACAAAAAATGTATAATTTTCGAATAGTGTTTTCAAAAAAATCGATAGACAAATTAATTAAATAATACTGTACTTCCGCATATAATGTATAGGCCTCGAAGCCACGCTTAATTAAATTGATAGCAATTAATTATAATTGATGGATTCAATGCTAATATTGAACGTGCGTTTTAAATATATAACACTTTTTTACAACAATAATCAGCTTTCAATTGTTATCGAGAGATAAGAAAATGCTATCGGATAGTTACTTCATTTGATATTAGAATACGAGAGAATAATGATTTTCTTTTTTCTATGTTTAGTAGTAGGTAGGATGAAAAAATACCTTTTTTTGTTTCTTGTCAAAAGATATAAGCAAACCTGGCTTAGAAATCAAGATGAACGATACATCAAACACAAAAACTTTCATGTAGTTATATAAGCTTTATTTTATATCACTAACCTCCAAATTGTTTAAAATTTGTTAAAATAAGCAATAAACAATTTTTATTTTTATTTACTTTTTAGTTATGTTTATTCCCTAAAAATACTAATTTTGATAATAAAATATTATGTATAAAATATAATTTGTGATCTTACCACTATCCTTAAGTGACTTTTCTATTTCAGACAGACATTAAATTTTTCTTCAAAATCGTCGCTTTGTGCCATTCCGTCCAAGTATCCAACGAAGACATGAAAAAGCTGAGCGCAAGACTCTCCGTGACGGGAAACTTGCAATTGATGAATTTCTTTAGACGGAAAAAGGTTGCCAAAGCGAATGGAAACAGTCCCGTTATAGACACCGTTACTTGGAGCGCTATTATAAACGAAAATGGAAGCAAAATGGACTACCAAGGAAGTAGTCCCGATGAAAAAGCACTCGTTGAAGCTGCTGATAGATTCATGGTGACATTTCTTGGAGAAGAGGGGAACAACTTGGTGGTAAAAGTCGGGGAGCACACAGAAATGTATGAACGTCTGCAGTTGATAGAATTCTCGTCGGAAAGGAAGAGAATGTCCGTGATCGTGAGAGATAAGGACGGAAAGGTAGGCCTTGTCCGGTTTCTTTGATTGACATCTTAGATTAGATTTAGATAATCTGCAATAGAGTAACTATATAAATATAAATATTCCTGGACATTTAACACAACGCCATCTAGTCCCAAACTAAGCAAAGCTTGTATTATGGATAACTGATAGACATACTTAAACATACTTTTTTTTTGTAAATAAATACATACTATAGATAAATTAATACCCAGAAAGTAGAAAATTACAATGTTCATCACATCATACTTTTCTGCTCGTGGGGATCGAACCCACGCCCTCCGGCGCAATAGACCATTGCTGAACCACTACGCCAATCGGGTAGTCAAAAACTTTTAATAAATACATTTTTTACTGCATGATATTGTATTGGAAATGTTATCGCTGAAATCCTTACTTTGGAATGATAAAGGTCGATAAGTAATCATAGAATATTGAATCATTGTAGCATTTACATAATATATAATAATGTATTGACATATTCATTAATAATGTATCAGATAAAATACATAAATCTATTATGATAGATAAAAATTAGGAATTAGATAACAATTTTAATTTCTACTCCTGGTTACCTTCATTAACCTATCCGATGTTACGTTATAGGAAGTATGCTTTACAATTTTTAAACGTATACATTTGATAGGTAAACTGTTACTTTGTATTTATTATTATGTGATATTAGCTAGTCCTTATTTTAAAATAACTTCGAGAGATAGCATAATACTAGAGAGTTTTCGTAGCAATAATTTTTTAAATTCATCGTAGATCGATATTTTCAAAAACTTGTGGGTTGCGAAATTTGGGCATTATAATTTTAATAAAGACGATCATTCACCATAGCGCGCTACTTTTGAGGATCTAACTTGGTGTCAGTTAACAACAAACTCCAATAATTGTCAATATAATAGTTCGCATACTCTTACGAGCTAATGACACTCACGGTGCTTGAAATTACGCTACTATTGACCTCATATTTTCAGATATGGTTATTCTGTAAAGGCGCGGAAACATCTGTGTTCCCAATCTGCAAGGATTCTGTACTTGTAGAGGACACGGACAGAGATATCAATGCATTCGCCAACAAAGGTCTGAGGACTCTCGCCATAGCTTACCGGGAAATACCGCTTGAGGAGTACGAGAGAGTCACTGAATGTAAGTGTTATTATAATTATTGTAATTTTTAATTTAGAATTTACATGACATTCAAACATTAGTTTTTTATTTAAGTTTCTGGCAATATTATCTAGTTTTAGACAATTTTGGGCCGTTAACTTTTTTGTAAAGTGGAAAACTTATTGGATATAGTTGTTTGGACAAACTTAATTCCGTTACAGTAACTATGTCATTCAAAATATAAGAAACGTGTCAGAGAAAGAAATCGTACAGAGGAGGATAACTGACATTTTCTACTAGTAGCATATCTAAGAGTTATCCTAAGAATAAGAATCTAGACATGCTCAAAAAAAATCTTAAGATTCATATTTGATTTACGTATCAAATTACATCCTGAGAGAAAACTGAACTTGGCACTTTGGCTGGGTCGATTTTTGAACATTGAACTTGGCTTTCATTTCATATTAATGTTTATAATCTGTACTAATATTATAAAGAGGAAAGATTTGTTTGTTCGTATTAAATAGGCTCCGAAACTGCAGGACCGATTTGGATTTTGGATTTGAAATTTTATACAGAGATTCTTTGAAACCTCAGGAATGACATAGGATAGTTTTTATCTCGAAAATCCTACAGGAACGGGATATACGTGAAATCACGCAGGTGAAACCGCGGAGCTCAACTAGTGGAAAATAAATTTATTAATCCACACATTGCATCCCTTTCCGGTGTTAAAGCTACTTGTTAAACATGTTTCTTTCATTTATCATATCAGTTATCTACATTTATTGCAAGTGTTTTGACTATCTAACATATAAAACCTTTTAATAATAATTAGCGTGGTTCTGCGTAGTAAATAACTGATAAGTCATTCATGATTATTGTTTTATTATTATATTGCGAATTAGGCTTATAATTTATGACATGCTTTATTGAAAACGATTGACTTCCAATATTCAAGTTTACACAAGTTATTTACCTTAGGATATTGTAATAGTCCAATTTTTCTGAACCACCTTATATGTGTTTGAGTCTAGTGGATAGTTTTTTTTTTTGATATGTATAGCGAAAGATATACGTGGAAGGCAAAAAATGATTAGTGAAGGCCTGTGGCAGGATGTTCAAACTGATGGTTACACTTAGCTTTCTAAAACTTTCGTTTCGCATGGTTTCGCTTGTGTAGGAGAGTTACTTCTATCTGAATTGCTGTATTGCCTACCATTATTATAATCATCTTGTGACATTTCTTTATGATACAACAAGGCAAGCGGAGCATACGGCTAAGTGATTGCACAGCCCATAAATATCTGTAACATCACAAATGCCTTGCCGGTTTGAAAGAAGGGGAGGGTGTAAGGAGAGCAATAGTTATGGGTAGTTAGGAGAGGAGTAGATCTGGGTGGGGAGGATGGGGTGGGAATACAGGCCTCCGCGCCCCCGCTGATCGTATAAAACACAGGGTAATGCCACCCACGGGTAGAAATGGGCCGGTGATACACGTAGTCTAACCCGTCGCCACCCGGGTAATGTTATGGCTTATGTTGCCCCACTGGAGGCCTTCTCCATATATCCAATGTTATCACTTGACTTTTAAATTCAAAAATCCTCAAAAAGTAGGATATATCATATAATAAGTATAAAGAAATTTCGTTACACCTTAGTTACTATTATATATATTTTAGCTATCAAGTTGCTAGACGGCAGTACCGCAGAAGGTCTCCAACAAGCGACCCAGCAGTACAAAGTATTGGAACAGCAGCTCACACTGCTCGGTGCTACTGCTGTGGAGGACTGTCTCCAGGACGACGTGGCTGATACCTTGGCCTCTCTGAGACGAGCCGGGATTAAGACGTGGGTGCTGACTGGAGATAAGGCAAGTAATTAAAAAAAAGATTAAGTTCCATTTAAGATTTAATTTGTGTCCTGCTGTGTATTTTGCAGAGTTAAATATTATTTTTGTCTTTGTCTTTGTCTAATCTTTTACTAGTTTAGCACCGCGGTTTCACCCGCGTATCTGTTTTCCCCGTTCCCGTGGGTTTGATCAAGATCCTTTCTTACACATGCCTACGTCATAACGTCTACCTGCATGCAAGTGTGTGCGCAAGTACATGTGCACTCTGTATTCCTTTACTCTCATAACCCGATGGGGGCAGACCGACGCGACCGGTGAGAGATCAGGCGCAGGAACGACAGCTTTACGTGCTCTCTGAGGCACGGGGTGTTCCAACACCGACAACCTCCAGACTCAGGGCTGTTACTGAGATTTCTTTGTCAAAAAAATCCCAATACCATTTTTTTGCTAGGGATTCGAACCTGAAACCCCTCGATCTGCAGTCAAAAATGCAAACACTAGACCAACGAGGCAGTCATATGTAGATCAACACAGTAGCTCATTTTAAATAAGGCTACTGCTGTTGGATACTGTCTCCAGGATGGTGTGGCTGATACTTTAGCTTCGTTGAGATGAGCTGGTATTAAGGCAATGGTGGTGCGGTATAACAAATAATGTAGCATTATAAGGAATTACAACAGTAGTTCTTTAAATCTTGTAAACATTATGTAAAAACTTGACATAGTAAAAACAAATTAATTGTCATATAATAAACGAAAGATTAAGACGAAAAAATTTCATTTCATTCTAGCATATTCCTTAAATCGCCATTTTCGCAAGGAACATGTAAATTATTTTTATTTTATTTTTCTTTATTAGGGAAAACAGACAGATGCACAGTACAAAATAGGTAATATTAATATTATTGTCTACATAGCTATTACTGTGCACCCAATCACGTTATCCACAAATAAATAGTAAAAATATATATGTTTTCGTTGTACATAATTTATAACGTTCGTATGGTGGGGTAGTGTGATAGTATTTATCCTGTAAAATTAGTAATGAATTGACCTCGTATAAACACTTATTAACCTTAAATTATCTTCAGGTTGAAACCGCGATTAACGTATCGCAATCCTGCGCCCACATATCCGAAAACGACCGGCGCATGTTCCTAGTGGGCATACAAGACGATGAGGCTCTCAAAGACAGTATTGCGTTATGCCATCGCATGGTGCTGGAGCCGGGGTACCGGGACCTCACGCTGGTGGTAGACGGGACCAGCATGACGGGGATCCTGGATACGATGCTGGCTCCGGAGTTTGTCGATATATCGATGAAGTGCAGTGCGGTGTTGTGTTGTAGACTGTCTCCGATTCAGAAAGCAAAGGTAAGCTGAAGTTTGTCTACACCAATAGAATAGAATGGAATAGAAAATATTTTTATTCATGTAAACTTTTTACAAAGTATTTATGAATAGACATTTTTTTAAATTTACCACCGGTTCGGAAAGTCGATTCTATCGAGAAGATACCGGCAAGAAACTCGATAGTTACTCTTATAATAGTCTAAAGATGAAAACTTTATTTAGTTGTAATGAATAGGTTCAAAAACTACTGGACGGATTTTAAAAATTCTTTCACCATTCGAAAGCTACATTAACCACGAGTAACGTAGGCTTTATGTTATACAAACATGCTACGGAATCGAAGCCGCGCGGATCAACTAGTGATATATATAATTTTGTGTAGTTGAATAATATTTCATTTGAACCTAAACATTAAACTAATATTAATCTCGAAATATTGTATTGAGCAATACGCTGGTATTTGGTCCTAGAATAAGGTAACCAGGATTTTTACTTACTACAGGGTTAAGATCCGGATCAGTATAACTGGGCCACTGGAAACAATACTGGTACAGAAATATGCTTATATCAATAGATCTTTGCAGGATAAAATGTATCAAGATATTTGTAACGTCATTTAAGTTTTGTATCACTAAGTACTTAGTAAAAATCAAAGTCACTGCTCGTAGTTTGTCTTCATATAAACTTAGATTTAAAAAAAAACCGATGGGTGTGGAATGTTGATGCGATGTATTTGAATAGATGAGTGATTTAATAGCAAGGTTTATACTATACAAGATGTATAATATAATACATACGAAGCTGGGGTGAGCCGCTAGTGACACATAAAGTTCATTCCACTTAGTGTAATACCGTAAATTAAATAAATAAAATTAATATTCTGGGACATTTAACACTACGCCATCTAGCCCCTAAAAGGCATCAGTTATCTTTTACATAAAAATTAACCGAGGTATACCATTGTGTTGATTTAACGATAAGTAAGTTTGTAATAAATATTCAAAAATATAGAATTGTAAGTAGTTTTTGTAGAGTAAATGCAATTCATGGTGGCTCAATTATATTTTTACATAGTAGTATGGTTTGTAAAGTGAGAAAAGACATTGTTAACCTTTTTATTGAGCGCATCATTGAACTGTCCTGTATTGAACTTGAGCGATACATTATAGTTTGTGTATATCGACCTCCATCAAGCGACTATAATACTTTTGAATTAGTAATGGAAGATGTTTTAAAGCGTTTAACAATAGGTAAAAAATTTATAGTAGTGTGCGGTGATTTCAACATTGATATACTGTCAACATCAAATTTAACTTTAAGAATTATCAATTTATTTAGGTCGTTTAATCTAAATTACATTTTTAAAGATCCTACACGCGTTACTTCTACTACGGCTACTTGTCTGGAT
>LQNK01003329.1:14831-25232 GCA_001586405.1 Phoebis sennae
GATTTCTCTCATCTTCAAACTCGACATTTTCTTTTGTCTAAACTATTCGTCTATGAAATTAAATAAAAATTGGATAAACTATATTCAAATTATCGTTGGACAAAGTGTTTAACATTAATTATACCCGGTCATTCATTTGGATGTCATTAATAGCCATAACAAAGACATTGCACGCAAATTGCTAAATTAAAGGAAACCCACTGCACACTTTAAAGAATCAATTTTAATAGTAGAAATTTTCACTGAATTTGACTCTTTATCTTTACAATTAATTTCACACGAATAAAAGTCGACTTTTAATGAATTATGGAACGCACACGTTGCGGGTGTAATACTATTCCACACCATATAAGCTCTTTTGAAATGTCATTTACATATTTTTTAAATGAATAGTTTTTTAACACCATCCGTGACGCTAAACGATGTGTGTAAGCGCGTTTTAAGTAACGCGTTCCTATGCGTTCTGTTACACTGTCCAATATTGCTGACATGGGCTATAAACCCCACCGGCCAATACATCGGTGTCAGGAATATTTTATGTATATAATGGCTCGAATTTTATTTTACGGGCTTCTTTCTTAATGGTCGCAATACCACCTAAGCTACGGAAGGGTTAGATCCACCGGCTTAGCTTGAGAGAAGTACCAGTAACGCGCGGGGTGCAGGGGACGAATCCCTTCTAAAATTAGCAATGTGAATTTGTATAAGTGTTGTTATTAAATATAGCAATAAACTGGTATTAAAAATATTTTTGTGTGTGTTTTTTAAACACAATTACGCCATAACCTAACAGTTCGACATTTTTTTTTATCCATTTATATTTTATTTATATTTGACGCAAATACTATGTTTAAATTATTTTTTTTGTAAATACTTGGTGTTATTTTTTTTTTCAAATATTTTAATTTTTTATTCCAGACAATTTTTATAATTACTTGGTGTTATTTTTTTTCAAATATTTTTATTTTTTATTCCAGACAATTTTTGTAATTGCTTGGTGTATTTTTTTTACGAAATTTTTTTATTTTTTTTTAGACAAATGGATGGCGACGTGCTAGGCACGTACACACGGCTGCTCGCCGAGCCGAGCTTCTGGATCTTCAACGTGCTCGTCGTAGTGGCGACGCTGGCTCCAGACTTCTGCTTCCGAATCATCTCGGAGCGCTGGGCCAGGAGGTATATACGCACTGAGTATACGAGCAATGTATTTTCTACTAGATTGTGATCTGTGGCCGCGAGATTCTCTCCCGTACAGGCCTCAGTCACGAACGCAAATGCAAACAGAACGCTTAAGGCTTAACGTAAAGGCCATACATATACTAGATTGTAAATTGTCATAGATGATTATGTTATTTTTTCCGAGTTTCACGCACAAGCATCTATGTTGTATGGAGCTTAGTAAAATGGGGTAGTTGACTCATATCAAAGTTTCCTTATCAGAGCTTCATGTAAGTAATGGAAAAAAATATAAAATTCAGATTTACATCTGTTAAAAATCAGTCGGTTATTCGGTCTCTTAAGTTATTGTTTGTCCCTTTTTCGCAAAACAGTGTTGTGTATGACGATAGTTATGACGCCTTGTTGTGGTATTCCCCTATGTGTCTTATTTGAAATTTCAAATGCGTATATCTTTCTTATTTCTTATGATATTAAAAAATCATTTTATGAACCTATTTCCTGATTGAAAATATGTAGTTCATTTAAAATAATAAAACAATAGTCAACTACCCCCATTAGCGTTTTTTTAAGTAACTGTGACATTACCACTTCATTTTTTTAGCTCTCAATTCCTTATTTATTATCACTTTATTAATAGTACTTAGATACGTATGATTATATTATTAATATTATTACTTACTTGTAAGTGTCTACATTTGCCAGTTAAGACATTAAAAATAAATAATCTTAAGGCATATAAACTATATAAATATCAACCCAAAGTGCCATACACGATATAATTTTTTAAAATTATTATTTAAACAATGAAACTTAGAGAAGAAAACCGAGACAATAGTTTTTTAGTCAAATTCCTCATGATAACATCACTAGCTCTCAAATTCTTATTTATATTATTTAGCCAATAATTTGAATGGTTGTGTCTATGGTTATGATAAAAACTAAGATAGAATAAAAATATAATGTTATGTGATATGTTGTTATAAACATGTTTAATGTATTGTTTTATTACTCTTAAAACTTTTCTTGTATATAAGTAGAAAGTAAGATATTTTTGTAAGTCATCTTATAAGTGTTAAATTGTTAGCTGAGAGCCAAAACAAAAAAAAATAGCATTTTGTAATAGAAGTTTAATTTTAGCATTCTTGTCACTGCACATATATTTGTAAATTATCCACTTTTTCAACTTTAAAAGGAATAAAGTTGCACATTAACGTGACTAAACATTTTTTCTGACAGCGGGTAAAAAATATTATTATTTATATTGCCCCAAAATACGTGCCTTTTACACGCTACAGATTCTGTAAGAATCTTGCAATCGCGGGAAAAGCGCGTAAATCTGTCAGATTAAAAAAAAAGCTTATATTTTTAGTCTGTCGATCACCAGAGCTTATAGAGATCACACTTTAGTGCCAATCAATATTGTATTTCTTTTTACAATTATGTTTAAAACTAATGTTATGTAAGTTGTGATAATACTATGAGCTTTTTGTAATAACAGGGACCTATTTTATAAGCGATATTGAATTATTCTAGTCATAGCATGGATTATAATTTGTTAATTAAATTTTAGTCTTATCCTACTGAGGTACCTATATTTTTAGAAATTGATCATGTGAAATTAAATAATCATTGTTAAAATTTTGAATTAGATGTAGGTAGTTTAATGTTTATGAATATTTTTAGAATGTTTTGTACATATTAAATATATAAATCTTATTATGTTGTTATATTTAATCTTTAACTATTTAAACTTAAATCATAAACTATAATGTTTAATAATTATGTTTTGTTGTAGAATTAAATTTGCCTGTAAGCAAAAATATTTTGTGATGTATTTGATGGTTGTATAATTAAGTAAAATATATTGTACTTAAATAATAAAAACTGCATTTAAAATAATAGGATTAAATAAATCATAAAATGTACCGAATGATTCCTATAAAGTGAATAAATGTGTTATTAAAAGTTCAGGAGTTCTATTTTTTATTATAGTCGTTACGACTACCTTACGACCGCGGCTTCGCTCGCATGGACTACAAGTTTCTGTATTTTATAGAGGCGCGCAACAAAAGTTATAAAAAAATTACTGTCGCAGGACCGCTGAAATATTTCATGTCTAAAGGTTTTTTTTTGTAATTCTCTATGGGAATAGGGTTGACTAAAATCTCACACTGCGCGCGCCTCAACAAAATTCAGAAAATTTGCAGCTAGTTAGTTTTGGGAATTGATTGTTTTTTAACATCTTAATCTATTCGTTAAAATTATAAAAAAAGCATGTCCGCAACTCAACCCAAATCTCACCCTGTCGCGCGGTATGACATATTTACGATTTTAGAAGCGTTTATCCCGAAAAATATTTATTTTAGCAAAAATCTAAAATCTAAAAACCTTTATTTGACATCTCATGCTATATTGGAAAAATTATTTTTTGATCATGAACATCTACAGCAGCAAAGTGTCGCAGATGCCTTGGCAGTTTGAAGGAAATGGAGGGGATAGGGTGAGGATTAATTATGGGAAATTGGGAGAGGAGTACAACAGAATGGAGGTGGAATGGGATGGAAATACAGACCACCCGCTTACCGTACGAAACAGTGCAATACTGCTTTACGATCTTCTTACACCGGTGCGAGCTTAGCCTAATCGTACAATGCTCGACTCCCACTCCTTTATTGCTCAAAATGTTATGCAACAAAATTACCCTCTGTCGTCTCTTACGACACTGAAACTGCAAACGAGAGTAAAACTGAAAATTTGTCCATTTACCATTATATCTTTTTTTTTTAAAGTCTTTATCTATGGCTATTATGGTTCTACATTAACTTAACAAAGAGCCATTCAATTCATTACATATAGATCCACTAATGAGTTAAACGTTTTCATTTGGTAATTAATTAAAAAAAATATGTGATTAAATGAGATAATTATGGATTAGAGGAGATATGTTTTTTTAGTCATAGTATAAAATAACGAACTAAAAGTAAAATGGAACATAATTATTTCAGTCATTAAAAGTAAGAAAATCTTAAAATAAAATGTTTTATGACAAAAGGAAAAAACATAAAAACGCAAAATTTTTATTTTCCACTAAACCGTCTCAAATAAACTTGCATCCGAACCTAGAAATTGTCGTTTGTAAAGTGTCAACTGTCAAGTCACAAGTGTCATTTTTAAGTGTCACGCGTGCTTGTATCGGCGGTGGATGGTGTTTTGATCATAATTATTTGTTATTTTTAATATTTTAGCGATTATGTTATATATAAATTTAATGTAATCAATTTTAAAAGTAATTCTATAACAAAGCTTAGTTATCAAATATGAATCTCGAGCTTTTAGGTATGTTTTGTGTATAATTTTTGCGTTGTTATTGTGGTAAAGTTAAGAATTTAAAGTAATAGAAGTCCCGTTCTTTATTTCAGAATCATTTGGGCAAAACTATCCTGAGGTAAGTAATAAAACTAACATGCGAATAATATTTGTTCATATCAGGCTTCTATCGTAGCAAGCTTTAGTTTTGTTTACTAATAACAATGATATTGCTTTCTATTAAGTAGAGTTTGTTTTTCATAGGAAAAAGAAGTTTTCAGTAATCAATATTTTTTTCCTTACTTTAATATGTATTTCTATATTGAAAGGAATTTGACGGGACTCTAGATTCCATATCACTGGCAGCAACCTGCGCTTTCAACCGACGAGGAACCCTCTTAGCGGTTGGTTGTAATGACGGAAGGATATTCATCTGGGACTTTTTAACAAGAGGCATAGCTAAATCTATATCAGCCCATGTGTATCCAGTTTGTAGTTTAAGTTGGTCTCGAAATTGTAAAAAGGTAGGTGAAATTTCATCTTTAAGTTGTCAAGTGAGTTATGTGACTACAAAACACACATAGAAACAAGACAAGTTTATTATTAAAAAGTATAATAAAAATGTTTAACATTTTTGGATAACTACAAATATTTAAAAACTATATAAATGTTATCTTTTGATTTTATTAAATTTCTAGCTACTATCATCATCAACAGACCACAATGTGTGTATATGGGATGTGCTCTCGGGGGAGTGTGAACAACGATACAGATTCCCCACCCCCATACAACGGGTGCAGTTCGACCCCAGGAATGACAGGAGGTTCCTCGTCTGTCCGATGAGACATGCGGCTCTGTTGGTGGACACTGAGGGGGGGCATAAGATATTACCAATTGATGATGATGTGAGTATAACTAGTTAGTTTAAGTAAGTAAATACTGAGTCCAATAATCAAAGACAATTGAAATTTAACTTCTTAGACTCCTACTCCCTTTCACACAAACACATACACAAACACAAACACACACACACACACACACACACACACACACACACACACACACACAAGTTGGCTTATTCTTATTTTTTATTTTTATTTTCAATAATGTAATTAGTTTGTTAAACTTTACTTTGTAAAATTTCCTAGAGTCACACCTTGGGAAGGAACTGGCTCTCTTAACACAGGTATTAACCTAGCTAGAGAGCCAGGGCCACAATTATTCAAATGTATCAAATTTTTAAACCAATAAACGCATTTTTATTTTTTTTATTTTTTTAGACTATTTTACAGGCTTTATTTACATTTTATTTAGGATTTCAATATGAAAATATTAATTAATTTTATCTCATACAAAGAATTTTTTTAAATGATTGCGAAGTGGAAAATACACTATTGTGAATTTATGAATTCGAACTCTTTCGACAGGCTATTTATTTGTAAAAATACCTTACAAAACGAGTTTGAAAGTTGTTTTAATTATTTAAACTATCCATATGTTATTATATTTCAGGGTGATATAAATGTAATAGCATCATTCGATCGGCGCGGAGATCATGTGTACACGGGCAATGCAAAGGGGAAAATACTTATATTAGACTCACAAACATTAGCTGTTAAGGCTAGCTTTAAGATCACAGTGGGAACATCAAGCACTACTGGTATTAAAAGTATAGAATTTGCACGGAGAGGCGAGTAAGTGTGACTAATATAAGTTTCTGATAAGTTATTTTTCAAGATGTTTCTTGTTTATAAGTATTATTGCATTATTTTATATGTATACTTATGTATACAGGGATTATTCCTTGTTAGACTTATTTCAAATTTTTTATTTGCTATCATGTATTTTGCATTATCCATACTTATATTATAAAATATCATAAATGCAAAAGTAGCTATCTGTCTGTCTGTGTTTCTGGATCTTATTCATGCTTAAAACACTGAAATATTGCTTGAAACCTGAACAAGGACATAGAATATACGCATGTGAAACTGCGGCACAGCTACACAATTAATATACCATTAAAAGATAGCATTGTTGTTTCTCTTATGGTTGTCGTGAAAATGTTGATAAATGTGTTTAAATTGCAGCTGTTTCCTTGTAAACACATCAGACAGAGTGATCAGAGTGTACGACACAAACACAGTATTGAAGTGTGGCGTCAACGGAGAGCCAGAGCCTATACAGAAGTTACAGGACCTTGTTAACAAGTATGTGGATGTAAAAAAATATCGAAATCAATATTAAATACTGGATTTGTGAAAAATGTTAATTCTTTTCTGCTCCCTAAAAACAAGTTTACATAATATGTTGTATTTTCTAGTTCCTCAAAACATATAATTTTTAATTTATCATACCAAAAGAATGTAAAAATTAATACTTTGTGTTTAAGTGTTACCATTTTTAAGCCATACAAAAAACACTGGAAGGAGTCTTGAAACCGATTTTAAAGAAAGTAAAATCTCGAAAAGCTCATTCTGTATAAAAACTTGTAAATGCTTTTAGAACAACATGGAAGAAATGCTGCTTCTCCGGCGACGGCGAGTACATCTGCGCGGGTTCGGCTCGCCAGCACGCGCTGTACGTGTGGGAGAAGGCCATCGGGAACCTCGTGAAGATCCTGCACGGCACCAAGGGCGAGCTGCTGCTGGACGTGGTGTGGCACCCCATCCGACCCATCATCGCCAGCATCAGCGCCGGTGAGACCACAAGCAGTCACAGTCAGATCCTCAGCACCAAGGGCTTTTGCTGAAAATATGAAGAAGAAAAGAAAAATTTACAGCAATTTAAGATCGCCCCGTTAGTTTAGTACTTATATTAAAAGTTAAAGTTGCGACCGTGATGGCTTGGTTTCTATCCCCGGTGAGGACATACAAAAATGTTTAGGTTTGTCAGTAAAGGGCAAAATTTGATGACCTAATTTGCTAATTAGATATTCGATACGTGAAACGAATGTACATAATATCCATTCCATATTCAAATAGGGGACAATATCGTTGTCAGTCTATATAAGTCTGTAAAATCTGATTAAATAAATATGATTTTACAGACTTATATAGGCTATTAAATGATACAAATGTTAAAACCCCTGTCTTTTTCAAATAAAATAAAATTATCCTGTGAAAATAGCAATAAAGGTTTAAAAGAACTTGTAAGAAAGTCATTTAAATATACTCATAAACCCTTAGGTGTGGTATCAATCTGGGCGCAGAACCAAGTGGAGAACTGGTCAGCCTTCGCGCCGGACTTCAAGGAGCTGGACGAAAATGTGGAGTACGAGGAGAGGGAGAGTGAGTTCGACGTGGAGGATGAGGATCGCTCCGTGGACCAGGCCGGTGAGAGCAGGAACGATGAGGAAGTTGAGGTGATTGTGGTCATGCAACGGTGACCAATTTTTTCTAAGCTTAATGTAACTTAAAAAACTTGGATCGTAAAAAATATTTTTGCTAATTAAATCTTTAGATAAGAATAATTATATGTTCATACGCTATGATTATTACATTTGAAATATAAACTACCAGCTAATCCGCGCGGCTTCGTTCCCGTAACATAACGTTATATAACATAGGCTATGTTACTCGTGGATAATGTAGCTTTCGAATGGTGAAAGAATTTTTAAAATTTTCTCTTTATAATATTAGTGTAGATTATAATAAAAAAAGTAAATAAAAATAATTTTGTACAGGTGGACGTCACAACCTGCGAGCCTGTAGCAGCGTTCTGTAGTTCAGACGAGGAAGGCGAAGACGAGGGACTGCTGGCCTTCCTGCCCATCGCGCCGGAGATCGAGGATCCTGAGGTATGCGACCAAAAATTTACATAAATTTGCCCTTTTTTTCTTTTAATTCGAAATCTTTATTAGGCATAGGGTACTTCTCCATTTCAATTAAGCCAGACATGCAAAAAAAATAGGAGTTCTATGAGAACAGTTTCGCGCCTTAATAAGAAAGTGGCAGGAGTTTGACATGAATTGTGCCAATTCAATCAAAAAGGTATCACAACTGTGATGAAGAGGTTAACCAAACTAAATATTAAATGAAACATTATTTTAATATAGTATGGTTACATCTGGTGGAAACCGCTGGATAACATTAATAATGCATTGTAAGTAATAAAAGGCTCGGCCAAGCTCAGATTAATCTATTTACAAAGTAGCCTTATATTTATACGATACGATTAAGATGCACTTTACAACTATCTAACTACTAATACGAGCTGCATCGCGCTGCCCTTTATAATAAAACTGGTGTAACCCTCCTATAAAATGTACGACTCACGCGCTACAGTGTTTCCAGATTCAGTATTCCAAAATTTGGGGATGTAGAAATAGTGAGGAAGTAGAAATTGTGGGGAAAATTTTGGGAAAGCATTATATTTTGGCAAAAGTTTGTGGATAAATGTGCATGTTACACATCAAGGTGCTTTTCGGGGAAAATTTTATATGCACAACCTGGAGACACTACAGCTCACGCGCTAGGACCTCAGTAAGACGCAGGGCAGCTAACACGAACGCCGTGTTTGCATTTATAACTTCTATAGTGAATTTTATTTGCAAGAGTTTAAAACGATATTTTAATATCAGGATGGTTGGGCGGCGACCTCGGACGCGGTGACTCCGGCCGAGACGCCGGAAAAGAGCGAACCCGCTGCTAAGAGACCGCGCACCAACACCATCGACATCAACCTCAAGATCGACCCGCCTGGTATGTTCATTTTTATATCATACACTAGATTCTGCCCGCTGCTTCGCTCGCTTTTAGGGTCTATAGATGAAATGGTGGGGGGAGTTATTTTATATACCTAGGTATTATTCACAAATCCGATTCGGGTCGGAACGAAGACGTTTCCTTCGAAATTTGTATGAATGTTATTCCGATTTTTCGATATTCCGATCGGATTCGCATGTGAATAGGGGGTCTGATATTAAGATGAAATAAGATAAATACATAGGACAAAACCGTATTCCAATCAGATCAGTAGTTTTCATGTGATGGACGGATATACAGAGAGACAGTAGAAAAAAATCTAACAAAAAAAATAAAATAAAATCTATTCTATATCGATATTGGTAACACCGCTGATTATTTTTTATATACCTTTAATATGTACAGAATTTAAATTTCTATAGTCTTATTGTATGAATTGTTTTCTTTTAGAAAATCCCCTTCCATTTGGAGGCAAGAACAAGCAAGCTGCAGGCAACAAGAAGGTCGCAGGCAGACCCAGAAAATAAATCGTGTTAATAAATTTTATTACAAAATCTTTTATTGTTTGATTTGTGATTTACATAGTCTCGTTACAACCCCGATACATACATATAAAATAATACACTAATATTACGAAGATGTTAAATATCTGACGTCCAAAGGATTTCAAAGAAAACAAATAAAAATAGGAGAAAAACATTTATTTGCAAAAAGAAATACCTCTGTAATAAAATTCGTATTAGAGTATACAATAAGTACCTATCGTTCTGTATATAAATAATCTCACTTAAATGTAAACAAAAAATAATAATACATCGTTCGTATTCGAGTGAGTTTCCTTGAACTGAAACCGTGGGTATCGTACATAGCGTCCGGGCGACTAGCCGCCGTCGGTATAAATAATTATCTATATATTTACATGGAACTAACAACTAGGCGTCTAGGTCGTCCTCGCGTTGGCTCGAGAAGTAGCTCACGAGGCCTCCGAACACGCTGCCCTCCTCGCGTTCCTCCTTTATAGTGCTCACCTTCATGGCGACCTCTTTGTCGTTCAGCTTGGGAATCTCCGGTTTCGTCTCCGGCGGAGAGGGCGGTTCCTCCTCTCCAGGCGATTCGCTTTCCCTGGCTTCAGGAGGCGCCTCGTCCGGTTTGGGGGAAGGCTTTCTTATCAGAACGGAGTCGCGAGGCATCGGGCCGGGCTTGTCGAGGC
>LQNK01003329.1:26762-40850 GCA_001586405.1 Phoebis sennae
CGCGCGGGTAGTAGTACTGCGGGTAGGCGGCGCGCTGCGGGCCCAGCCCGGGGTGCAGCTGGTACACGCCCTGCGCGCGCGCGTAGCCCGGCGCGCCCGGCGGGTACATCATCTGACCGCTGCGACCAAAATATTCAGTATAAAAGTTAAGTTTTTAAAAAACTTTTTAATTGCATATACATTAGGCATGTTTTACACTGTTATTTGACTTAAAGATAAATGTTTATGATCACAAAATTATAAAATAGACATATTTATTCACATTGATTGTTTCCAACAAAAGATTCAAAAATACATAAATGGAATACGCATAAAAATGGAAAAATTAAAGAGATATGACATACAAAAATACAAATAAATAAAACCAAAATTTAAAGGGATATGGCAATTTATGTCGAATAAACACACAAAACAAATTTCTATTGGTCCCCCGTCGCATACCAATCCATTGGCCACGTACCGGTAGTGGTTGAGCATGTGCGGCATGCGCGTGATGACGCTGGGCTCCTCCGGCAGCGGCGCGAACGGCTGCGGCGACCCCGCCACCGACAGCGTGCCTGCCAGACAGACATACATTAATATTAGTGGACATTTAACACAGCGCCATCTAGCCCCAAACTAAAAGCTCGTATTATGAAAACTAGATGACTAATAGACATACTTAAACATCTTTTTGTAAATATGTACATACATAATCTACAATACCCAGATAGTATAAAATTACAATGTACATCACAAATTCCTACTCGTGGGGATCGAACCCACACCCTCTGGCGCAATAGACACTGCACCAACGGAGCAGTCTAATCTTTTCTCTTAATAGTAATTAGTATAGATGAAACTAACAATATTTTTAATAAAAATATTACCTACTTTGTAATAAATTTAGGTTTACACGTACCTATGGTAGGTGGGTTCATATGCAAATAAAAAATAATTATAATTTGTTTTACACACCTTCTCTTAAGCCAAGTTCAGGTCGTCGCTCGCCCGCTACGCCGCGGAGCTCGGGGCGAACCTGGAAAATTAAAGAATATTCAGCGATAAATAAATAAATATTCAGGGACATTTAACACTACGCCATCTAGTCCCAAACCAAGCAAAGTTTGTACTATGGAAACTAGATAACTGATATACATCCTTAAATATACTATTTTTTTGTAAATACATACATACTATAGATAAATTCAAACTTAGTCAGTGGAAAATTACAATATTCATCAATCATAATATTCTACTCGGGGGGATTGAAACCACACCCTCCGGCGCAATAGACCATTGTTGTATCCACTGCGCCAATCGGGTCGACAAGAGATGTTCTATTTATAAATAAAATATCAATAACACGATTACCACTACACAATTTACAATACAATCTAACTTTTAAACCCCTTTTTAATTATATATCACTAGCATGCTATCGAAAATCGTATAGATGTTTTATTTTGCAAATAGGGCGTACATACACATTTCCTTTATTAAACTATACGAATATTATAAAGCAAAATATTATTTCACACAAAATAAAATTAAATCACATAAAATATAATTTTAAAAATATTATTATTTGTGGCACAGACATATTATTGGCTATTTAACATTATGCCACGGGAGTATCATCAAAAGTCAGTTTTGAATTAGTCGCCCGATCCTAGACCTGATTTCTTAATAACTTATAGATATCTTTTAATTTTTTTTTATAATTCATATTTTGATGTGTTTATCATTATTATATGTTTTTTTTTTAATTTTTAGTTGTCCTTACGTTTTATTATACATACGTAGCTGTAACCTGGGCGGCTGTCTTTTAATACTTTTTTATAATTCACATATTGATATGTTTATCATTATAACAATGTGTCTTATTTGTCATTATTTTTATTTATTTATTTATATCAGGCATCATGCAGTTACAGTTAATAGATCTTAAATAACTTAAAACTACGGTCCATAAAAACTAAGCACTAAAATTAATACTAATTTTTAAATTATATATATATACCTGTAACCTAGGCGCTTGTCCGTGCGGGAAGCGGTCGAAGTCGTGTCGTGCGGGGAAGGGCGCGGCGTGGCGCACGGGGAAGCCCTCCGCGCGCGCCGCGAACTGCTCCGCCGCGCCGCCCGCGTACCCCTCCCCGCGGAACTCCGGCTTCTCGCGCTGACGGTTCATATTATTTATAAAAAAGGAAAATTCAAATAAAAAAAATATTAAACAAAACAAAAGGATCAAAAACCACAAAACTTACAGCGCATTAAAAAATAACAGAAAAAACAATTGAAAAAATAAAATAAAAACATAACTTCACACCCATTGAAAAATACAATTTTAAAAACTAAATAAAAAGTATGTAACAACTTCACACCCATTAAAAAAGGCAAAAAATAAATACAAGCTAAAAAAAGAAAATACAAAGTATAACTTCACAGTCATTAAAAAGACAAAAAATACAAATTAAAAACGTGTGGTTTTAGTTGTAATGTATTAATCCAACATATACTCATATAAATCGCCTACTAACCTCCCCTGTTTTGTTGTATTTAAAATTTATGCAAACATGCAATTTGCTTTCCTGCATCGCTTGACCTTAGCTTAGCTTCTCTTCTCTCTCTTTTTTACTTCTATTTTTATCGACTTATTCCTTTCGATTCGTTTAACTTTGCAATTAAAAGTTCACACAAAACTCACCTTCATCCGTTTACTCTCCTGCATCGCGATCTTGGCCAGCCTCTTCTCTTCTCTCTCCTTCGCCTTCTGCTCCTTGAGTTTCTCCTTCTCTTCTTTTTTCTGCAGCCTCTCCATTCTTCTCGCTTCTTTCTCGGCTTGTTTAGCTTCGCGTTCTTGACGTTTCTTCTCGCGTTCCAGCTGTTATAACAAATAAATAATTAGTTTAATTGCTATAAATTAAAGTAAATTCAATAAAACAAAAAATATGCATTAATTAAAATGATATTAACATATTAACGTTTAAGTATAATTACCTGATTTGGTCTGAGTGGTGTACTATCCGGTCTTAAATCTGTGAACAAGTAACATATATGAATTAATCGACACTTATTAAATGCATCATTTACAGAAACTTAACATTAATTGTAACAATCATACAATATAAGTATTGTGAAATAATATGATTTAATTAAACAAGTGTGGTAATGGAAGAGCAAATACAATAAAAAGGACTTTTATCTTCTTTAATATTAAAAAATAAAGTGAAAAAAAAATTAAGATGTCAAAAATAAAAACAAAATGAGGTATAGATAAATTCATCCATGACGCGTCCAACTAGTTTTCTCAATCGTTGACAATATATGTATGCAAGCCTTCTTGTGTGAGTTTCTATAGGTATATACACCCATTACCCATGGTTTGCACACGCACACTAAAATAAATACACTAATCAGGACAAAGTATTGCGATCATAGTAAAATATTTCCAAATTCAAAAAATGGTGGGGCGCGTCGTCGTATATGGCACTATCTACAACCCCAAGATCGCCCGTTACATTTGTTTATCAGTGTATCGGTACCTTTGATCTTCACCCCCACGAGTTTAGCGAGCGGGTCGTCGTTGTTGGGCGACGTAGCGGGTGCCCCACTCCCCCCGCTGCCTCCACCAGCTCCCGATGCTCGACCGCGACCGCGACCCCCTCTGAAATAAACAACAATCGTCATTGATATATAAAATCCTAGATACACAATCAAGGTCTCGAAAACGGCAGCATGAAACAAGTGCGGAATTCAAAATGGTGCATTCATTTCAAGGTTCCTCAGGTCTACACGGCTTTTTTTAAGTATACTTCTTAAGTATTACGAAATATTTCATACAAAATATTATTCTTACTATGTCTAGCGCTGCTAGCAGTTTCTTTGACACAGTTTTATCTCTTTAAAGGCATGCTTGATATATAAATTTTTATTTAATTGTAAGTTTAGTTTTAATGCCAGTCTTAATAACAAACTTTGAAAACTATATTTCAGTTTAAATCAGGACCTCACAGTTGGGGCCACCGGCGAGCACAAAGATGGGGCTACCATTTTTTTATATACTCCTACCCTCTCTGCTCATTAATTTTATATATGATTAATAATTTTTTTAATGTAATTTGATGATATGATGATGAATACTAACATAGTTTGTAAATAAATATTATATAGTTTTTCTTTCTTTACTAACAAATTACATGGATGTTCATTTTCAATAAAATGATTATTAACGTACCTGCTCCCCCTCCCGCCGCGGCTGCCGCGCCCGCGCGGAGGCCGGGACGCCAGCACTGCCGCCTGCGCGTCTGTGGACATTACTTACACATTAACACCTTAAATATACTATATTATTTTTACTTTTATTATTACATTTTTTATATAATCTTTATTACATTACATTTTTTTGTCATAGCAGGCAAGCGGGGCATGCGGTTCACGTGATGTTAAGAGCTCATGAGCATCTACAACTTCAAGTCATCAACTTGCCGGTTTTAAGGAAGGGGAGGGGATAAGGAGAAGATTAATGATAGGATGTTGAAAGAGGAATAAAACAGAACGGGAGAGAAATAGGTATACAGGCTTCCGGGCCCCCACACCGGTCGAAAATTAAAATAAAAATTTATCAATACAGAGACAACTTACCCAAATGTGCCTGTAATACCTACCCACCGGGTACTTTTTCCAATGGAACCATAGCAGTATTTTTCACTTCTCTTTAAAGTCTTCCTATTTTCATCACTTGAAAGATCCCAACTAAAAAGGTATAAAAAAAGGAGACTATACCTAGATGCGCCTGTAGGGCTTCCGTCTTGGCCTTGGTGACGTCATCGGGCAGCTTCTCCAGCGGCACCACGGCCGTCTTGCGGATGAGGTCGGAGATGGCCTTGCGCTTCTCGTCGCTGGAGTCGTGCTCGGCAGCTCTTCGGGCGCGCTCGGCGTCCGACTCGGAGCTGAGCTCGGAGTCGTCCAGCTTGAACTCGTCCGAGCTGTCCGGCATGTGCTTGCCGCTCGATTTGTGCATCTCCTGAAAAAAAAAAACAGTTAAATTCGCTGAGGAAGTAATAAAATAAATAAATAATAATAAATATTCCCGGACATTTAACACTACGCTACCCAGTCCCAAACTAAGCAAAGCTTGTACTATGGAACCTAGATAACTATGATACTTAAACATATGTATTTTTTTTGTAAATACATAATACTATAAATTGATTAGATAGATTAGATAGATTAACCTCCATATGAACCTCTAGCTCTCAACTTGTCCAGACTCATCATATTCTTTTCCTTGGTACTATAGGAGTCATACATCAAAATACAAGCTGTGGCCACTCTGCGGCTTACAGAGGTCCTAGCGCGGAGGCTGTTTTGTAGGACGGTTACACCAGTTTTATTTTATGGTGTGTGAGAGTCAGTGCATTTTAATCGTTTCGTATAAATATAGGGATATTTCGTTAATTAATCTGAGCTAGGCAGAGTGTTTCATTACTTACTCACCCACCATAGAAACATCAAGAACTGAAACCCTACAATTTTTATATAATAATCGAAATTGTAAATGCTAACCAATATGTCATTTCATTGTATTGTGTTGATAAATGAATAAATTTGATTTGAAAATTTTAAAAATTGATTGACAATACTGAGGATTTTCGGAAAATCTACTCTAACAACGCGCAATAAGATCCAAACTGCACTCACATCCTCCGACTCCGTATTGGGCATCTCCATATAGTTGATCTTCTGCCTAGTTTTGTAAAGGTCGCCCATTATACTGTTGTCTTATGTTTTTTACAGTACAATAAAGAGTAACTAAATAAACAAATTAGCTCCAAACTGCACTCACATCCTCCGACTCGGTGTTGGGCATCTCCGTGTAGTTGATCTTCCTCTGGCGCGTCCTATGCTTGGGCGTGGCTACTCGGTGGCTTACTGAGGTCCTAGTGCGTGGGATGTTTTATAGAAGGGTTACACCAGTTTTATTTTATGGTGTGTGAGAGCCAGTGAGAGCCAGTGGGAGCGGGACAGATATTTTGTTAATTAATCTGAACTTGGCTGAGCGTTTTGGGAAAATCTACTCTAACACCGCGCAATAAGGTCCAAACTGCACTCACATCCTCCGACTCGGTGTTGGGCATCTCGGTGTAGTTGATCTTCCTCTGGCGCGTGCGGTGCTTGGGCGACCAGTCGTTGTGTCCGTCGCTGAGGCCGCCGTACGTGACGCGCGCGCGCACCACGTTGCCGGCCGCGTCGTACTGCGTGAGCCGGCTGCGGGAGCGCTTCTTGTGGCGGCGCGACTGCTTCTTCGCGTGATCCTTCGGTCTGCAATGGTACGAGTGAGTATTTAGTTACGTGAGCGAACGTATATCATCTTTTATTTATTTATTTATTTATTTAGCCTTATTTTCTTACAATCTTTCTTATTTTAAAGCTTAGTTATTTCATTTTGTTAGTAGGATTAGTTTTGTTTCTTAAAATCTATGTTAGTTGATTTGTTAGTATTGTAAGGGGCAGCCTAAAGCGACATAGGCCTCGTATATTATCTACTCTATGATATATTAAAATGTATAGATATATTATAGACCCGTCATTTTGACAGTCACTTCATAGTTAACAAACATTGAAATCATGACATTTAAAATTATAATAAATTTATTTGAAAATATTAAAAATGTCTGTCTTTTACCTATGATATGATATCTTTTACGCTTAACATTTATTTTCCTAATAGTTCGTGCGTTGTCAGAATACACACGAAGGCATTTTATAGCTTTCAGTTGTAACCGAGCCACCGTTGCTATATAAAATTCTGTCAACAATCATTCGTAACCAAGGCAGTGTGGATAGACATGTATCCGTTTGAAATCAGATCAAAATTAGCGTGCTAGTAACATATCTATAGTTCTATAATATCATTGCATCAACTGATATAAACTTTATTATTTATTTAATAAGCCATTTGTGTTCCACTGCTGGGCTAAGGTCTCTCTTTTTCTCCTCCACTAGGATTTCTCCTTAGCGAGATTCTTCCAATTCGATGTTAACTTAAATAAGTAAAATGAAACATACCTTTTTTGACAACTAAATGGAAAAATAAAGTCTTGTAATATTTTTTTAATAATATAGACAAATATATTTCGAACAAAATCACACTAACAATTTCATTATAAAACTATGAAAATTAAAGTTAACTACTCTCAATTTTAGATTTTTAAGGTATAATATAAAATAAACGCAATACGTACTTTTTAGACCACTCTTTAGCACCGGCGGATTCGCTTGAACTCTCTTCAAACACTCCCTTCTTTTTCTTCTTCACTTCTGGCGATGATTCCACCATTTTCTTTCTCTCTGTAAACAGTATTTTTGTGTAGTTTAGTAACTGTCAAAGGTTATATAGAAAAATAGTGACATTATAACTTAAAATCGGGTAAGTATAATTAGTTTATTTATACAAGAGATGAGATTCATGTTACAGTACTTCCTAATTAAAATAAATTAGTATGCTCCTTCCGTTCCTTAAATAAAATGAAAATGTATGTATATGCGGGTGTTTTAATTTATTTGCTCAAACAAGGTATAAGTAGATGTTAGTTTACAGATTTGAATTCAATTTGTTCTACGACTGCGGCAGAGGGAGGATAAGTTTTTTCGAGCGTATGTTTGTAAGTTTGTAAGTTCGTATGTCTATGTCCTTGGTACGCCCAGGAGGAAGGATTAACTTTTTTCATAGGTAATCTTACTTGCTAAATATACATCAAAATGCCTCCTATAAATGTTTCACTGAGTACATATTAAGGTTATACAAACACATATCAGAATAACAAAATAACAAAAACCAGTGAGAGAAATCCTGATTAATAGAACCTATCATGCATACAAAGGATTGAAGATTTATTTAGCGGTATGTTCAATAACTAGATACAATTTTCTGTCATGCGCGTGTACACTCACCCTTATGATCGGGTCTGTGCGGTCGCCTTGAGCGCACACAAACGGACGAACCGCCCGAACTAGAACTTTCTCGATCGGCGCTTGATGATATTTCGGACGAAGAGGAATCCATGCTGCAATATTTTAAAAATTAATAATGTATTTAAGAATTAAATGATCTGTTAAATGGGTGAATTGCTACGCTCTAGGTAGGAGTCTTATATACATAGGTGCTCAACCTTTTATGAGCTTAACCTTAAAACAAACAATTTTCGTTTTTCTTTTATAAAATTGCTAGCTGTGCCCCGCTCTTTCACCCGCGTATATAGCCCGATCCCGTGGGATTTCCGGGATTAAAAGTATCCTATGTCATCCTCCTGGTCCTAAGCCTTCTGCCTACGAATTTTTAGCTAAATCGGTTCAGCCGTTCTTGAGTTATAAGTGGAGTAACTAACACGACTTTCTTTTATATGTATAGATAATTATTTTTGGCCCCCTTTATTTGCCTTTGGACCAAAGCTTGATAACTGAATATATGTAATTTCATGGCTCAATATATTAAATACGTAATTTCAAAATGTCTACATATTTATAAAATAAAACAGAAAAACTAGTAACCATAACCTTCAACAAGTACTGGGGTTTAAATCATCTGTATTAAAAATGTAAAATTACCCAGTATCCTTAAAATCTTCATCAGTTTCATCATCATCCTCAGACGGCACCTCCAACGAGTTGAGTTTCCTCGCCTTGCGCCGTTGTTTGCGTTTCACCTTCTTAAGCTCTATTGGCTTTCCCTGGAAAATAATATTATAATTATTTATATTTAAGAATTTAGGTAGTAACATTTTAAAATTGCAAAACATTGTGTGTCTTTTTGTACTATAAAAAAATTAAAAAAAAAAATTACTTGTGAAACAAATTTTTGTCAAAATTGTGAATTTAAAAAGTGAAACAATTGTGTCTTGTACTTGTAGGCAAGTAATCTGATACCCTTTAATACTAAAACACATAAATTAATTAATATATATTTTCCTTAAAACAAACCTGCTCTATAGCTTCTCTTTCAGCCTTGAGTTTCTCCTCTTCTGCAGCCTCAATGATGGTGGAAATATCTTTGCCCCGCCCTTGATTACCAGCGCTTGTGGTTGGTTCCACATATTCCTCCTGTATAAAGATGGAAATTTATTGTTAAATTGTATTACCGACAGGATCAATTACTAGAACGGTTTTGTGGCATAGATTTTGTTATGAATTGTGGTGAAATAGATGACAAATAAGAGAACACAGACTGTATGGTAGTAATAAGTCTTTATATTACATTCATTGGATATTTTAAACAAATTAAACATTGTCTTGCCTTACATTACTGTGGCCGTAATTCATTTCTCTATGCTTTTTTGGCACAATCTTTATGAGATTCTACAGCAGCTATTCATAAACTATCATATAACGGAAGACAGGGTCGTTATCGATTGACGAAATAAAACAGTTACAAAATTCGTTTTTCAGTTAGATCCCTACTGGTCTAAAATAAATTTTAAAAAATCAGTGTCGTTATTAGCTATTCATAAAAATATCCGACACTGGAAGATATATAATCACTATCAATTAGCCAAAAAAAGTCAGCATTTTATTTCTAGTCTTACGAATTGGCGGTAAATAAAAAAAATGTATAATAATTCAAAAGTGACTCTAATGAGGCCTAATCTGATGAAATATGTAGATAGAAGTTAGAAAAGGTAGGATAGAAAATTGAAGTTTACAAAATTCGTTTTTTGATGAGGTAGGGTCACCGAATTTTGAGCAAAGCTAAAGAATAAAGATCACCTTAATAGCAGAGGAGATGAGTCGGTCGTACTCCCGGGCGCGGTAGGACACGGGCAGCTGGCGGCGCGCGCGCAGCCGGTACACCGCGCCCGACGACGACGACCAGCTGCTGCTGCCGTCTGCACGCACACATGCATTTCATTGGTTCATGATTCAAAATATACACTTCCAATATTCAATAAAATACATTCATTCATTCATTCATTTTTAAAGAACTGGGGGGGTCTTGCTACCAAACCGTGTTTAGCGGATGTCTTTCTAAACAATGCTTATATCATTTTTCCTTGTCGTCATTGATAAGGAAAAATGTAACGAATTAGTTTATCCGTACTTCCAATCGGTGAAATTCGTTCCATTTTAAGCAAATTTCATTAAAATGAAATGGCTCGAGTGAAATTTATAAAAGTATTTAGATCAACACAAAAAAAACAAAACCACAAAAAGTATGATATTCACGTAAAGTACAAAGAAAAATGCATGATATTCTTGAATCATATAACAGCCGCTAAACACGCTTTCGTAGTTAGACCATATAATTATGTTTTGAACACACCCCGCACAGTACTTAGACAACAGTGAACTTTATACAAAAGCAATAAAGCTCAAATTGACTCTGCGTTTTAGTTACAAACCAAACGGTTTGTAACTAAAACGCAGAGTCAATATGGGATAAAAAGGGCTATTTTTAGGGGTTTACCAGCAATTATTCCAATTTTTTTCGCCATAAAACATTCCTTGAACGTCAACGAACATTAAAAAAAATGGTCAAATTGGTCCAGGCGTTGTTGAGTTATGAGCTTAACAACACATTTGCGATTCACTTTTATATCATAAATGGAAAGTACCCGCGTTAAAACAACCACAAGAAAAAAAATTCACTGAACTTTAGTTACATGGCTTCAAAATATCTACTTAAAATCAATACTCGAAAGAATGGTAAACCAAGATTATATTTATACATTTACAAACATACCGGAATCATCTTCAGACTTCTCCTCCGACTCTTCCTTCTTCTCCTCAGGCTCTGGCTTCTCTTCCACCGGCTTGTCCTGCTCTTCTTGCAGCTTTCTCTCTCTTTCTGCCTCCACACTGACCAATAGTTCGTCGTATTTCACTAACTCTTTCTCCAGTGAGGATATAAGTTGATTCTAAAGAAACATGTTTAATATTTAATCTCGCATCTTTGAAAAATTTATTTACAGAGCTAGGCATTGAAGCCATTGAGTTTTTCCAGTAAGAAAAGAAACAATCTGTATTATTTTAGCAGTTGATACTGTCCCTAATTAGAAAAAGTTTTTGGAAAGTGTCATACTAAATAAAATTCATTTTAAACGTGGTTTATTATACATTTTGGTTACGGTTACCCATGTGAACTAATGTATAATAGACCACGTTTAAAATCCTTTAAAATGTATTTTATTTAATATGGAAATTACTCGCGTTAAAACAAACATAAGAAAATACTAGGTGTCACAATTTTATAGAATTTGTTATTATTTTTTAATTTTCTGTTCTATTTGGCTCTCCGTTTACCGAAGCGCATTCACAATTATAACACACTAGCTGATCCGCGCGGCTTCGCTCCCGTAGCGTAATGTTATAATTTTCCCCGTTTTTTTTCACATCTTCCATTATTTCTTCGCTCCTAATATTTGCAGCGTGATGTTATATAGCTTAAAGCCATCCTCGATAAATGGTCTAATCAACACAAAAATAGTTTTTCAATTCGAACCAGTAGTTTCTGACATTAGCGCGTTCAAACAAACAAACAAACAAACTCTTCAGCTTTATAATATTAGTATATACTAGCTGCGCACCAGGGCTTCGCTGTGGGAATATCGGGATGATATATAGCCTATAGCCTTCCTCGATATATGGTCTAATCAACACAAAAATAATTTTTCAACTCGAACCAGTAGTTTCTGACATTAGCGCGTTCAAACAAACCAACAAACAAACTCTTCGGCTTCATAATATTAGTATATATACAGGTAGAGTGACGTACATGGTCGCAGGGCGGGCAGTACCAGCGGCCGCTGGGCACGAGCAGCAGCACGGGCTTGAGGCAGCTGGCGTGGTAGCCGGCGTCGCACGCGTCGCACAGCAGGATCCACTCCGGCTGCGAGCCGCTGCCGCAGCGCTTGCAGAACCCCTCCTCCGACTCTGCACACAACACACCGTTTGTTAATGTTATAATAATAATAACTGCCGCCCGCGCATTAAACAAGTCTTACAAAGAACGTGGGTTCGCGCCGTATAAATGTTTCGCCGCTAATCATTTCTAAAAACTATATCTCAAAACCTATTCATCCGATTGATATAGTGTTAATTGCAATTTTAGTGCAAAAGCAAATAAACTTATTTATATCGATAAGGATTAATATTTAATACTGAACTCAAAAAAATAAATAAAAAAATTGACATAAAAGTGGTTATTGTAAGTAAATTGTAAGAGACAGACATATGCTCTTGCGGACTTATTTGTGGGTAAAATTGTATACTTCAAATGCGTAGTACATTGTTCTACTGTATATTTGCTAGTTTACGCAGCCTTCGCCTGGAAATCTCACAGTTGGCAATATTATTTGCCACCTGTTCAATATATACTGGAACCTTTCTCAAGAAATATTCTTTCTATTGTTAGAAACCGTATAAAAATCCATTCCGTAGTTTTCGAGTTTATAAAATTCATACAAACAGGAGAGGAATTCTTTTTATAATATAAATAGCTAATTTATATAACGATTCTCTTTAATACGTGCAGATTGGTCAGAAAACCCCAAAAACAATATAAGTAGGTTTCTTTTTAACCGACTTTAAAAAAAAGGAGTTTATCAACAACTTCCTCACGAGTTATTTTCTATTTTTAGAGTGAGGAAGTTAGTTCTATTTTTGGCTAAAAGTTTTTAATGAAAACTAAAAACAAAATATTAAAAAAATACAATTTATTTTTCTCACCTTCTTGTAAAGTCCTCGCTTGCCGGACAGGTTCGTCTTGACCGTCAGTTTCTAAATCCGATTCCGGCGAAAATTCGTGGTCGGACTTGTTGAATTCGACTGAAAACAAAACCAAACAATGTTAATGAACACAATATAAATGATTTGCACCAAATTTAATAAAGACTAAACAAATTAAAACTCAATCTACATACAAAAAAAAACCTTATATTCAAAATAATCTGACCCACTTCGAGGCTTAAGCGTCATATAAATTATTAGTTGGTATACAAAATTGAGCTAGATTTAGTAGTAATATTTTCCATTGAGATACAATCACAGGTGTTTATGCCCAATAGCCTCATGTCTCAACTTTAGCAAAGAAGCTTAATCTTAGAGGCTACCCGTGTTCGTCATAAGAGGTGAAAGAGAGTAATTCTGCTGCAAAACATGTTCAGCAATAAAAGAGTGGGAGCCGAGCATTGCATGATTAGGCTAAGCTCACACCGGTGTAATTACCAACCCCAAGCAGAAGATTGGCGTGATGCAGTATTGCACTGTGTTTCGTAGGGTTGTCCAGAGGCCTGTATTCCCATCCCATTCCTCTCCCATCCCGCTCTCTTCTTCTCCCAATTTCCCTTCATTAATTCACTCCTTTCCTTCAGACCGGCGCGGCATCTGCGACACTTTGCTGTGGCAGATGTTCATGGGCTGCGGTCAGTCGCTTAACATCAGGTGAACCGCATGCACCACCCACCTGCTATAACATAAGAAAAAAGCAGAATTGCACTGTGTTTTGTATGGGTGCCCGGAGGCCTGTATTCCCATCCCATTCCTCTCCCATCCTGTTCTACTTCTGTCCTAATTTCCCATCATTAATCCACTCCCTATCTTCAAGCTGGCAAGGCATCTGAGACACTTTGCTGTTGTACATGTTCATAGGATGCGGTCAGTCACTTAACATCAGGTGAACCGCATGCCCCACCCACCTGTATAAGAAAAAAACAGAATTGAACTGTGTTTTGTATGGGTGCCCGGCGGCCTGTATTCCCATCCCATTCTTCTCCCATCCTGTTCTACTTCTCTTCAAATTTACCATCATTAATCCTCTGTTAATCCACTCCCTTCATTCAAGCCGGCGAGGCATCTGCGACACATTGCTGTTATAGATATTCGTGGGCTGTACTTAACATCAGCAGCATATTTTTTATACACCCATACGGGTGTAAGTATCAGATGCTAAACCTCCTAAGACGTTACCTATACTAAAACGTTACCTTAATTTTAGTCATTATTTGAAGTCAGTTTGCGGTCAGTCACTTAACATCAGGTGAACCGCATGCTCCGCTTGCCCGCTACCCTCTCTCTTGCTCGCCGCTGATTGGCTGTTTCATGTTCGCTGGTGGG
>LQNK01003329.1:40901-61769 GCA_001586405.1 Phoebis sennae
GAGTCGTTGTCGGGCGGCGTGGACTCGGAGTCGCGCCACTTGCGCGGCCGCCGCGCCACGCGCTCGCCCTCCGAGCTGCTGCCGCTCGCGCGCCACTCCTCCTCGTCCTTGTTCTGGAAACATTCATAATAATAATAACTATAATTAATCCAGGACATTCAACACGACGCCATCTAGGACGCCGTTTTCAATAATGTATCAATGATTATTGATAGATTGTTATGTCAAATTATATGACAATAGATAGACAAATGTACCCATCGTTAGGATATTGAAATCAAAGTAAGTGCAAATAGATAGATTTGGTTGACTTTAGTTAGTAAATCAAGGGATAGATAGAATATTGAAAACGGCCGTAAGACATACACAATAACTTTTATAATTATAAAAATAAATCTATCTCATGTGCCATACTGCCGCCAATAAGGACCAAATTCAGCATGTGCTAGGAAAGTTCCTAGTGCTGGTTTTCAATTAGACTCATAAAAAATCAAAATCTTAACGGGGAGACGGACGGGAAGCTAGAAACTCAGGGTATGGTTTCAAGTTCCGTACGGGTTTTCAACCGCTGCCACGACTAGGTCTGCGGTCATAAACCGCACCGAGAGCAAATAAATACCTTATTTTAAGTAAGGTATGAATACAAACCCAAATTTGTGTGCCATCAGGCTTATTAAGAAAGAATGAGTCAAAATCAGATAGTTGATGTATTGTCTCCTACTATCTCCTAATCTTTACTGTATAAAATATAAATCATAGGTTTAATATAATCCTACTATAATCCTAAAACTAGAAAAAAATTCTAACCCCTTTTCTCCTTACTACCCAACGAAAAAACTCCACAACCCAAGGACAAGACAGCCCTGTAACATATTATATGAGTATGTGTTACATTAAATCATCATCAAAATTGTCCCACCTTTTTCTTGTGTATCATCTTCAGCTCCCGCAAGGTGACTTCCTCCAGGTGTCTCCGGTCAGCCTCCTCCTTGATCTTCATCTGAGCGATCCGTCTGGACTGTCTCACGGGGGTCTGGTCATCATCCACCTTGTCCGATTTCGATTTCTTGTCAGGTCGGACCTTCTTTTTCAACTTCTTTGCCGTTTTCTTACCAGCTGGGAAATATTTTCATCAAAATTAATATATCAGTCTTATTTGCAATGTGATATTTCTACACTAATATTTTAAAGAACTTAACTACACTAATATTATTATAACTTTGTTTGTTTGATTGTAATGAATAGGCTCAAAAACTACTGGACCAATTTTAAAAATTACCAAATTGGTATTTTTAAAATCATCAATTTTAGGCTATATGTATAACACTTTGCTACGGGAAGTTTTAATAACTACAGACTGTACAATTAATAGGGTAATGCAAATTCTTATATATAAAAAAAGGAAAAAGAAAAAACAAAAATAAGAAACAATAGACATCAGACATTCAAAACACTAACCATTACATAGAAATAAATTGAAACCATAAAAAACCACAAATAGTGCAAAATACCTAGATTGTAGAGAGTCTCCTCCTCAGATTCACTAGAACTTTTTGCCATTAACTTAGCTTCTACTTTTTTCCTGAAATTAAGAAAACTTGCTTGTTTAAATTATTAAAGAGATTATTAATCTATGTCACAATCATATCTTAATCATTTGTAGTATTCTTCAATTATACATAATTAAAGGTTTACAATCATGAATGGCTTACCTAGTTGAGGTTATTATTTTCTTAGGTTTAATTTTTAATCTTTTCCCGCTACTTAGAGGTTCATCCTCTTCACTTTCGCTCTGAGATTCAGATTTATTTTTATCACTTAACGTCGCATTTAACAATGATCTCTTCAACGCCTTACTCCTTTTCTTAACGTCATTAACTTTGTCATTACCTTTGCTAGAATCGTTTTTCGCTTTCTGAAGGAACTTTCTAGATTTCAATTTGCCTTTCTTAGCTTTAATTTTCTTTCTATGTGATATTGAATCATAATTTTCGTCTACGTTTAAATCTTTATTTTCAATATTATCATTACTAACATCGTTTTTATTGTCTAGAGTATCAGTTTCTTTGGAATGTGATACATTATCTAAATCTGGTGTGGGTTCTAAGCGTAATTTTTTCGAGGGCAAGGGCTCATCTCCTTTTAACCCACTTTCCGTAGATTTGTCCTTCTCATTTTCAGTGTGATACTCGGCTTCCTCTTGATCAGACGAAAGACTACTCTTTCTCTTCTCAATAATACTGGTTTTGCCATTCTGAACATTTTCCGATTCAGAAACTGAACTCAACTTCTCCTTCTGCTTCACGCCTTTCCTTAAGATATGTTTCTTTTTAACTTTACCTTTTACCTTTTTTTTAGTATTTTTATTTACACTATCCTCTACTGCACTATTATCATTAACACTACTTTCTCGTTTATCACTATCGTTATTTACTTCATTTGAGTGTGAACCATTTGAGTTTTCTGGGTCTCTTATACAATGTTTTTTCGAATCCGAATTAACCACATCCGAATTGTCTGTTGACTGCTTCTTCAAAGTTCTTTTAGACACAGATTTTAATTTCACACTTTTACTATTGTTACTAGAATTTGACACATCATTATGTTCACCATTGCACTCTTCCGGTGGGTTTTCTCCTTCTGATTTGTCGTCATCATGGGATTTTTTTTCAACATCAGGGTTACCAGTGTCGTTATCGTATCCCCAACCATCGCCATATATAAACATGACAGGCTCACTTATTTCTTCACCGAAAAAATATGAGCTTTCACAATCTGCACCAGATCCTTCCCCAGTTACAATCATAACTGGTTCTTCAATGGCTTCACCAACAGCATCTTCCTGAGAATCTTCTTTTTCAACAGGTTTTTCCTCTTTTTCCAATTCATCATTTTCTTCATTGGTTGCATTGGGTGGTGATGGCGCCTTTTCTTCTGGAGTTTCAACTGGACTTTTATCAGTTTCTTCTTCTACCGGAATATTGCTTTCAGGTTTACTTTCGTTACTTTCTATGTCTTTTTCCATTTCCTTAGATTCTACATCATTTACTTCATTATCTACTTTATTTACATTAATATCTTCATTTACAACTTCTGTACTATTTTCTTCTTTTTCTGAGGTTTCAGGATCCTTTTGTTTTTCATTCTGATTATCACTTTCATGATCCGTTTCAGATTCCGGGCTCAAAAATTCTTCTTCTTCGTCCTTTTCATTTTCATCTTCATCCTTTTCAGATTTTGAAACCTGAAACAAAACATTAAAATTAAATTACTTCTAGGGGTGACTGAAAAACAGTATTGTTTCGAATTATTAGCAAACAAATGCTGAGTCATTGCCTTTTGCCATAACTATTTATTATTATCATTATCTTTAATTTTCTATTTTTTAATTGTATTTTTTATCTTATTTTTAAAATATTTATGCGATTTCAAAAAATTGCTTGATTTAAATTTTTGAAGTAAAGAATTTTGTTAAAGTGTTAAGCAACATTAACTTAATGAATTACAGCATCTATAACATACTTATAGGCTTCCTTTAAAACTTATCAAAGTACCTAGTATGAGTTTGAAGCCAGAATACTGTCTAGTTTACTAGCTTTTCTTGGGCTTTGCTTACTTCAAATAAAATGTTTATCCTTGCAAAGCAGTAAACATCAAATAATATAATCATCAACAAACTCACTCCAGGCTCTCAAGATATGCATCTTTTATAAACATTTTAAAACAAAGACTTACTTCATTATTTTTCTGCCCATCATTGCCACTAGAATCCTCACTATTCACATTGTTTGTGTGCGCAACTGAAGGGGAGATCTCCTCACCGCTCTTTAATTGTGCAATCACTTTCACTAATTCCTCCCTGTTCCTGTAATTTTATTATAATATTTAGATTCACTATAATGTTGATTGAATGTATAAGAAAGATTAAATAAAAATAAATAGAGTTATGATATTTTAGGTTACAAATGATATCCATCGCATGAAAGTATGGATCAAAATATTTTAAGAACCTTGAACTAATCATCCGATTAAACACCATTTTTAGGATAGCAAAATTCACAACAGTTTACCTAACAGATCAGTAAATTAAAAATTAATCTTAAAATCTGTGAATATAATGTGAGGATAACCATGGACAGAAACTAGTCTATATAAAGAGGAAAGATTTGATTTTTGTTTGAATTGAATAGACACCCAAGACTACTGGACTGATTTGAATGAAATTTCATATAGAGATACTTTGAAACCCAAGGAAGTACATAGGATATAATTGATAGATTGTATTGTGACTTCTTGATGGAAATGCATTTTAAGTATTGAATTAAAGACATTCATCGTCAGGTAGTCCTACCTGATGATAAATTCTAGAAACCAGTTGTAATTATATAAAGTGTTAAAATAAATAGTGTAAAAAAGTCTTTAATTCAGTGCATAGGATAGTTTTTATCCCAAAAATCCTATGGGAAGGGAGATATGTGTGGGTGAAATTGCAGAGCTCAGCTAGTATATCATAAAAGGGAAAAAACTCACCTCGCTATTAATTGCCATGTCTCCTCATCCTGATCCTCCTTGTACAGACACAAGTTAGCCTCATGGTCTACCTGCAGCCAATATACACACCCATTCTTATCTCTCCCTATTGGATCCAACCTCAATTCCTTACAAGATATATTATTCACGGCATTCTTGAACTTTGTGTGGCATGTGAACTGGTATTCTAGAAGCAACTGAAAAAATGGGATGCAGAATATCAAGTTTTAATGATGATTACAATTATAAATTAATAAATAAAAATTACTTCCACATTTGTTAAATATATTTTAGTAGTATTAAATAACACTTCAATGAAACTCAAAATCTTTGAATACAAATTAATTTATTTGTATTCACACCATTAAAGGTATACTTATTTAAATACCCAAAGCACTCCACATACATAAATAATGTATTTTAATTAATTATGCAAAGATATGGACATGAATAGGTTTAAAACTACAGATACCATTTAAAAATAAAATGAACACTCACTTTCAATACTTTCAACTTAATTTGTGTACTAGCTTTCTTGTAAGAAAATCTTTCAATCTCCCAAGCCTCTTGGTGATGGGCTTGCTGGTGGCAGAATTTGATTAACCCCTTCTCCCATCTATTACTCTGAACAGTTTTCAATGCGCGGCGTAACAATCTCAAATGCAACTCCTTTAATGGCTCCAACACTAAAAGAACAAAACACTCCCATCATGTTTGTTAAGTTTGTTTATACTTTTCACCACGAATAGACGCTGTTGCCTTACCTTCTTGTGTATTCTCTATCAGCTCCTGCAATTTCGATATCGTAGGTACTTGTAAACTATATAGCTTTCCGAAAACTTTTAAAAACGAGTAGATAACAGCGAAATTAGGATCATTCGTACAAGAAATTTCTCCATCAGACGCCATCGTCGTCACTTATTGTACCTTTTTACTTATCATCGCTAAATGATATTCACTACCGGTATATATTTTTTTCTCTTAAAACTAATGGAGTAATATAAAACATGTACATGATTCACGAAAATATCATTATTCTTCCATCACTGAAAGCTTCTATTCTTTTCCAAAATAATAAAATAAAACTCGATGACAGCCATCGCAACATAGACAATATTAATTATCTTTTAATAACTATAGATTATAAGCTATATATGACAACAGCCAATACATGAACATAGACAATAAACGCTTCTAAGCGAAATGGAAAATATATAATTTACAAAGCAGTTAATAAAATTTATTGTAAAGCTAATATATATATTGTAAATTTATTTAAGACAGTTAAAGTTGGTTACATTTTATAAATGTCTCTTAATTCAATCTAGCAACATATTTTTCATTATCACCTTTTTTAATTAATTCTAATAAAATGGCAACATATCAACACAACTGTCATGGTAACAGGAAGCCCTATTGAAGGAGCGTGTGTGTGTTGATTTCGTTTACTTTGTGAAATTGAGTGGCTGCTTTATTTCATAATTTTAGCATTAAATTTGGTACCTACCAACATGTCTTCAGTATGTTGTGGAACTAAAAAACAAAAACTCAATAATTCTTATAGTAATCATGTTGATCGACCATTGAATGGTTACAAAGAATCTGTAGCAATTCCTGATATGTGTTACTTTTGTTTCGATGTTTTGTATTGTCAGCTGCATAGTATGGACCCACCACAAACGCCAAATTTTACAAATGAAGCATAGTAAGTGTTTAATTCAATGTTGTGCTAAGGTATAACTGCAAATCTGATATTGATAAGTCTGCATCTGATGATCTTTTGTCCGTCTCGTAGGTGGTTGACCTGCTCTCATATAAGTATGCATAATGTAATGTTCTTTGTTGGAGTGCAGCTTTCTCTAAAAATATCCCTAAATTTACAAAGCATTGACTTTACCAGCACAAACATAAAGGATTCTGTTGTTTAACATTAAAATTTCATTAAAAATTAGAGTATTATTAAAATTTTACTATAATGGGAAAATTATTTATAAACCAGCTTTCAAGTGCTTTATCGGGGTTTAGTCAATGTTAAAAAATAGAACTTTATATGATTATAATTAAAATTAATTAATATAAACATAATTGGATTTACTACCAACATAATATTATAGTTGATATTCATTTGCACCATATTTGTTGACAGATATTATTATTAAATAAAAAAAGAAATGGTATATATTATCCACCCAGTCCCTACTTGATGAAGCAAAAAAAATAAGACTTTTTATGTGAAAAATTTTATTTTCAGTCCTCTTTTTGTGACATGGAAGATTGGTAAAGAGCACCGCCTTAGAGGTTGCATAGGAACTTTCAATGCTATGCACTTACATTCAGGTATATATAACTATTGAGTCAAACTTTATGTATAAGCATTTTTTAAAAGATATTATTTATAAATGATTTACTTTTAACAAATGTTTATATATGTAATTATTATACACTTTTATGGGCTTATCCTAAAATGTAAGGTGTGCTCCTAATATTATGGATGTTATTATTATAGATGTCTTGTGTATATAACTATATATATTTATGTACCATCCTATATAAATTGAATGTAGCTTTAGAGACCTTTTAACAATAAACAATAAACACACCAAGTTAAGCTTCCTTTTTAAAGTATAATTACAAAATATTTCATTTTTTGTGTCATCATTCTATAAGAAATGATTACCTATATTTTTATGGGTTAATTTTATACATATTCTATATATCAGGTATAAAATTTTCACTGAAATTATTATACAACAAAAGTTTGAAAATAATAGATATTTTCTATCAAACTATAAAATGGCCTTAAAATCAACTGTTGCTCTGAGCCAATCTTCTTTCAGAGTAATCTTTATAAGATTAAATTCTATTGTAAAACATATTTATTTTTAAATTCAGTCTTTAAAAAAATAATTATTTATCATTACTATTTAAAAAAATGCCAAAATGATAACAGACAATTTAATATTATTTCTAATAACTGTAACTTTAAATTCACTTTGTATAAGTTTAAAAATATATAATTCATAGTGACAACTGTCTTATTTAATAGTTAAAATCATTGAATAAAATCTTAATGATATTTCCAATATCATAAATGGTAGAACATCAACTGTTTGGCCTAATGACTGAGATAAATAAGTTATGTATTGTGAAGTGTAATACAATTACAAATAAGAGATAATATGCCAGTGAATTATCTATGTTTGTGATGTAAACCTCTTTGTTATCAATAAATTTATTTACTTTTTTTTTGTAAAATAGAATTAAGTTGGGTCTCAACTGCCAAGCTCTGGGCAATGAATGTTTTATAAGTGAAAAATATCACTCGTTCTAATAGCTGTTGGCTATTCACCTACGTCTTAATAACATATGTCTTAATTGGATGATCCACCACATACAAGAAGAGTAATTAACAATATAATTTCCCTCTGTTTAATATTTGTATGATTCAATTTAATTTTTTAACCTCTGGTTTTTAATTTTTTGTTTGTATGTTTGAATTGAATAGGCTCTGAAACTACTGGACCAATTTGGATGAAATTTTGTACAGAGATTATTTGAAGGTTGAGGGTGAAGATTCTTTGATTTGGATGTAGGATAGTTTTTATCCCGAAAATCCTACGAGAACGGGAGATACGCGGGCGAAACCACGGAGCTCTACTAGACCTACTGATATACTGCGAAATTTTGTGAAGTAAAAGAGTAATGAACAGATTATGATGAAATTTTGGTATACATATAGGCTACTTTTAAGCCCGGAATTGCCACAGCATCAGAGGTGACTCGGGTGAAACCGTATCGCGGCTAGTATTATATAAAACTTTATTCTTATAGGGCTCCGAGAGTACGCAATTACGAGTGCCTTAAAGGATTCCCGGTTCTCACCCATCACTCGCGAGGAAGTGCCCCGGCTGACCGTGTCGGTGTCCATCCTGCAGCATTTCGAAGAGGCTGAACATTACCTGGACTGGAAGCTGGGCAAGCACGGGATTCGCATCGAGTTCATCAGCGAACGAGGCTCGAAGCGCACTGCAACCTACTTACCTCAAGTCGCCACTGAACAAGGTATTTTGCACTTAAAATATGAGTATAAGAACATGTATCTCTTATAGTCTATATGATGTATTAATGTTTTAGAGAAGATATTTATTAGAAGAATAAAAAGAAGATAATAATATACACGAAATATTTCATTGCATTATTCGGATGAGAATCAGTTACCATTTTTATACAAGTAATACCAAATGGTTAGCCATAATCAATTGATTTACATTAAAATAAACTTTCCCTTTTTTATTCTAGTTAGATAAAGATGTTTGTATAAGGATGCTATAAAACCAATAGTTATTTTAAGAACATCAATCATTTTTGTGTTAATATTTTATATTTATTTTCTGATGCGGTCAGGAAGGCGATATGACCACTTTCGCTGATTCATAAGACGTTGCTACAACATGATGATGTATTTGATACATATTGATCCGCAATTGAGAGTATATGGTATCAACTGATTATTTAAACTACAGTCTATCTTTGTCTATTAAACATTTGTGTATATCTCTACCTGAAAGCAGATTTTTCATATATAACTGTAGTATGTGCGTTCGTCAGTGTTAATCGTATTATTAGTTTAAAATCCATTATAGAATTACTTTTTAATAATTTAGAAAAAATATTAAGATAAGATTGTGAGTTGTATAAAAACTTTTTTAAATTTTAAAATTGTTATATACTTCGCAATAATAGTTTTGTATCAATTTATATCTCCGAATCTCCAAAAATATAAATACGCCTACGCTTGACATTCGACATTCTGAGACATATGTGTGTATGAGCTCTTACAGCTTTACCACATATATATCCAAAACATATGAACATGGTAACATGGCAATAAAAGCATTCTCATGACCTTGATGATCTGCCAACGCAACTCGACTTTGGAAGTGCTTTTTGAAAGCACGTAAGTGCCTAACATTGGGCTCTCACAAAGCAAGTGTTTTATTTTAAAAAGTTGAAATAAATATAAAGAACTTAAATTGTTGATTTGAGTTTTCTTTAAATAATTATACTATATCTAGCTTCCACATTAATTTCTTCAATCCCTTAATGGTCTTTAAGTGTACCCAAATAATTAGACTTGATTCTGATAATAACATACTTTGCCAAACATTTCAGGTTGGGACCAAATCCAAACGATTGATTCCCTCCTCAGAAAGGGGGGGTACAAAGCGGCCATCACCGCAGACCTGAGACGGAGCATCAAGCTAACGAGATACCAATCAGAGGAAGTGTCAGCTTCGTACAACGACTACATCAACCAACGTTGCTAGCAAATGGCCAGCCAGCCCTGCGAAGGGTTCCCAAACACCATATTCGCCTATCCACCACCATTTATATATCGGACGAACGCGAGTGACAGTGTTAACGTAGCTTCTAAGTATACAAACAGTGTACCGAATGACACATGGGATGATAAAAGTACAACGGAAAGTCAGAATTATGCTCAAAGTGGTTCCGGAACGAGAAAGAGGTCGATCGTTTAGGATCTAATCACTGCCAATGACATTCCTGTCAGGAATACAAGGTGCCATTCAAAGACTTCGGTATTTCGTCTCCGGTTTTAAATAGATTCCTCTAGCTTGGTAGTTACGGACATTAGTGCTAGAATAGATGCTTTAGTCCAGATTAAGGAATAGGCGCTGCGTATAGGTGTAGGTGAGGAAATTTCGCGCTCACTTTGTTTATGAAATAATGGTTAAAATGTGCTACATCTATTAAAAAAATTCAGTGACAAATTATGCTCAAGTCAATCTGTAATACAAAATCAGTCATTATTTGATGTTGGTAAAACAAGGTCTGTAATTAATAAATTGGTATTTGCGTGTGTTTAAACGTTATAACATTCATAATTATTCATCGATTTTCATAAGTAAATTGAGCGCGAAATTTAATCGAGAAGATAAGTTCTAATCACGCTATGTACAGACGAAATATCGCAGTTTTGCCTAAAGTAATATCGCTTTAAATATCATCAGTAATATAAAGTGTGAATTTAAGTAGGTACTAGACGAATACTTGAATAGACTAGTTCAAGAATGTTTGCTCTAGCGTCTAAATTAAGATTATTACGCATCAGGATATACGAATGTGAAAATATTTATGAGTACATGATTAAATGCACGAATACAGGGTATCATCATAACATAGACATATAAACAATGACTGAATAGGTATCTGCGTATCTGTGGTAACCATTGTAATCTACCCACAGATAATATAAATAATAATGAACTGTACAATCTCTCATAGACAATAAATCTTACTCTATGACGTCGTAAGCATTAATTATGTGAAATCCAACAAGGCCGTATTTTACTTTTACAAGTAATATATGACGAGGGAAAACTCTGTTTGTATTAGTAAGGTACTTTGTGTTCATTTAAAATAGATTATATTTTTTGTATTATAAAATCTTTTAGAACATTATGTGAATTATTATTTTGATTTAACAGCTTAATTGTGTATTTTATTTAAAATGTAACTAAATTAAAATATATTAAGTATTAGATTGTATGGTTCGCCTTATTATAAATTTTTGGTAGATATTAAAATATCCTGATGTGTAATAAACTGATAAATTACAAATTTGAATAACTAATGTTAAAATTAAATAACTAATCATTGTTCTCCGTGTCATCGAGTGTTTGATTAATTACTTACAATATAAGATCGAGTCACTGCGACCATAATTTTGACTTTTTATTTTGAAATATTTGACGTCGTATTCACGAGAGAAAATGGGAGAATCGTTAAACCATAAAGGATAACAAATGGTTATTTTAACGCATACAGCATTTACTGGGATGTTTTTCTTGATACAATAATTGTAAGGGCATTTACTCACTGCATCGACCTCGTGCCTACGACGTCTTAATTCGTTGTTGAGATCTTACTTTAGTAAGAAAATGGCGTGCTTATTGTTCACAAATGGATGAATGCATGTGTTTAATAAATGTACGATTATAATTAGATAGTATTCAAAGTAAATGGTTTTGGCTGATTAAGATATATTGCTTGTGTTAATTTTTTTAATCATAGTTTATCTCATATAAAGGTTGTAAGGGATTATGTAAACTGAGATTAATGGCAAATTGAGTGGGATTTCAGATTTGTCAAAATATAAACAACTTCCATTTTCTCAGATATTTTACGTAGTATTCTAAACCATTTTCCGGATTTGTTTTATTAAAAAGCAGCCATTCAATTAAAATAATATTTTTGTGAGGGAATACATAACATAGAAAACAGGCAACTCCACTATGTAGTGTGAAACTACCCTAGTTTTATTTAAAATTTTATGTTGTTCACTTTAAATTTCTTATTGCTCGTTCTTTATCTCGAGTGCTAGAGTCAGATAAAAATAAATATAAATATTTTTATTATAAAATAGCTCTCTTTCATTAAAGATCCATACTTGCTTTAATCTCAGTTCACGTAATCACAATTATTAATTAAGTTGGTCAATTAGTTAATTTTTGTGAGCTTATGAATCTAATTTGTCTCTTAACAACACGGGCTAACCAGCCATAGTCGAGCTGGTTTACTACTGCGTACTTATCTATGCGTTCTACTGGGAGGTAATGATTATTGCCTATGAATGCTTCATTCCCTCAACACTATCTTCCTTTACTAAATAAAAACCAACATACTAATAAAATAACATTAAAGTTCGATGTATAGGCTGACGGGTTAATAAGAATAAATTCACTTTACCGTCCAAGGTACATTTATATCATTAACGTGAATATTTTCGGATGAAGAAATCTCGGGTGACTAAAATCGTAATAACTTAGTCTTAAGAATTTGTCTGTTAGTTACGCCGTTATTAACACCAATTACTCCTTACCTCTCAGCTTCGAAGAGTTTCTGAGTGTTATAGAACTAAATTAGATTAAACACTCGGGTTCCTCAATCGTAAAGATATCTCGGGGTATAGACTAAAGTTATCAAAGCGAAAATTCTAAAAAAAGTATATAAGACGAAAAATACAAAAAATGTATGGATAAGGTATAATTTGTTGTAGGTTAAGTAGCCGTTCTTACTTTATCGATATTTTTAATACGAATTGTTGTTAATTTAATAGACGTTTACGTTGTTGGAGCGTCGAGAATCTTTTAAATGATAATAAAACATCTGCCGCCAATCAAACTTGTGTTTGTGTTTTTACACTAACTCCTAAACTGTGAATCTCAAAGTTAACAAATATAAATAGGACACAATAAAAAAAAATACCAAAAATCAACTATACAAATCTATTTACACTCTCATATACATAAAATAACTATTGCGCTCGCTCTCCTAAAACTTCTTTTTCTAATTCCATTATTTTGCCTCTCACAGTAATATTGTTTTTCATTTCGAAATACGTGATAACAGACGATGCCGCAACTTGAATGAGCGTCAACGTTGTTAAAGTTCCTGAGAGTGGCTTGGTGATTTTGGCTAGGAACTTGAACATTACTTTGGGGCCCTCTCGGAGGTCGGGCACTCTGTATGTGTTGTATCTGTTTGCAAGCTGTAAAAGAGAAGACCATGAGCTGTGTCAGTCACAAATGTTTTCATAAATCTATACTAATATTATAAAGTAAAGGAATTTTTGTTTGTTTGAATTGAATAGGTTTCGAAACTTCTAGACCGATTTAGATGAAATTTTGTACAGATTCTTTGAATTCTGTGTAAGGACATAGGAAAATATTTCATTCGAAAATCTTAGAGAGAATAGGACAATGGTTTCACCCATGTATATCAGATGGGTGAAACCTGAGCTGAGCTAGCAAATGAAAAACAATTATCTCAAATCCAAATTGGCCTCTTTTGGGCTTTTAACTTATTTATTTATTTATACTCTGCAAAGTTCAAATCCTAACTTTTCAATATATATATGGCCCCTAATCTGCTCCCTTTCCTAATCCAAAAGTTCAAAAATTACTTATATTTCTATGTATATCCTGATTTATGTTAATTATCACAAGTGAGTGAGTTTTAGTAAGATTTATATTAAAACTTACCATAAGTGCAGCAGTGGGTGCCAACACCATGGGATATGAGGTACCTAAAACTCCTTGTATTGCAGCTGATCTTAATTCATAACATACAGGACACTGCTGATTCTTCATTAAGAGAATATCTGTTGATATTAACTAAAACAATGTTTTTGAAAATTAAATTATTTACTTCATAGCTTGTAAAGATGTTAGTTTAAATATTATTATATTGTACATTTTTGAGCAAAGTAAAGGTTTATATAAAATATTGTCAACATTTCATAATTTGTGAGCAACAGAATTTTGTTCAAAAAACTTATAACTTACTTACATATCTATGAAACAAGATGGTCAACATGCCAGGCATAACAGACAAAGGGATAACAGAGGAAAAGTGCCCATAATTGCCAAGTTTTAGCTTTCTACGATAATGCATGTTCATTATAACACCCGACATAGCATTGATACCACCTAAAATCATGGACCCATAACGTAATGCCCACCTGAAACAAAATTATAAGGATGCCTTTTTATTGTTATTTTGTTCTATAATTATATGTTAGTGTTAGTTACATTTTCAATGATTTATGTTGTACTGTAAATACTTTGACATGTAACTACTATGATTCTTAACAAAACCAGAAACTCTTGACTATATCTGTTTTATAGAGTACATTGTTCCATCAGTTATTTTGATTTTTCGCCCTTTTTCATATACCTAGGCGGTAGCATAATAAATGCACATTGATAGGCAATAATTTAAGGTTATATCATAGAGGGTGATCATAAAGTTTAGTTTAATTTTTTTTTCATTATTCAAACATACACATCAGACAGCTCTTTCCATTCATATATTACATCCCAAGCATATTCTGCGGCCTCATTTTGATCCAAAATAATCGCATCTTTGGGAACTTCCGAAGCTGGTCTTACGAAAGCCATTTTACTATTCAAACATTAAACTTTCGGAGTTCTTATTTTATTTGGAGATATGGTAAACAAAAATAAATAAATTTTAATTCATAATTTCATTATTTCTATAAGAAAAATAAAATTTTTCATGATTGGAGTGATTTGAGTATGAATTGTCAGGGAAAGCCGATAAATGTTGATACTTGACAGCTGTTATTGACACTTGAATGAATGGACAAAGTTGCCAGTTGACTAATTTTACTTAACAATCTTTTAACCGACTTCCAAAAAAAGGAGGAGGTTATCAATTCGACCGTATATTTATTTTGTAATATACTCTTCGTTCACTGTCCTTTCAATTCAAGTATGGATCCGATTATTCTAAAGATATATTAATAAAAAACATTTAATCCCTTAGAAATGTATCAAGTTGAGTTCATGAAACTAAATTGTAACACATTTTTTTTTAAGTTCGAATAATTGATCGAGCAAAGCGAGGTCTAGATGGCTTAGCGAGTCTACCTATGTTTATATGTAAGTATGAAAAAGTTGTCCGGCGACACTGGAATATCGTTTGTCCGATCTCGATAAATTTTGTTTAAATTTGTAAATTGTAATTAAAGTTTGTAAAAATTGGAAGTAAAATAAGTAATCTTCGTCTCAACTATTCGCCTATGAAATTTAATCAAGATCGGATAAGTAATACTCAAGTTATCGCCCTACTTCGTCATACAAGTTCGTCATTTATATAACACTCAATCAAGACGTTTACACTCGGACTCAGACGGCTACACCCATATGAAAATCACCTATTTGACCCCCCTATCTTTGTCCCCCTTCCACCGATTTCGCTTATTTTTATACTAAGTTTTTTTTTATTTAAACTATTCACCTACGAAATTTTATCAAGCTCGGATAAACCATACCCCACATATTCTCGGACAAGTATTCACTTGACCTCCATATTTTCGGTTTGGCTCATCTTCGAACTCGACATTTTCTTTTGTTGAAACTATTTGCATAAGAATTTTAAACAAGATCGTTTAGGCAATACTCAAGTTATCGTCGGACAATGTTTTTTATAATTTCATACAAAATTTTATCCCAATCAAATTCGCAAACCTTATAATAATTACGAAAACCCAATTTTTAATCGGTTAGCGGTTTATTGTCATCTTTCCTGCAAACCTGTTTTAAGAACTTTTAAATGTTTATTTACTCTGTGTGACTGTGGTGAGTGACACCATGGGGGCATGGGGGTTACCAATGACACAATTCAACTATGTTTTCAAACTTCTTTAATAATATTTTGCAATTTAGGCACATTTTTATCTAGTGAGTCAGAAGCTTATCATTATATTTATTAACCCAGTCTAATCGATGGTTATTTCATATTTGTTGTTATCAGAGAGTAACGTACTACGTAGTGTCATTAAACAGTGGTATGTTTACATTTATGAATTGCACAGTTCTACATATAAAAAACAGTGCGTAATAATATTAATTAAATAAAATAGTTAACTTTGTTAAAAATTATATTATATAACGATTAATATTTTAAGTATCGATCAAGAGTTTTACAATAATGAGTTCCAAGGCAATGTCAATTGATCATAGTTGGAGAGGCGTCCAGTTGTCTAATATGTATGGTTCAGAATCTCCTTGGGGCTCTCCGGAGTTCCCTTTGGTTAGACCGGGGTTCAACCATGCAGTTTTGTATCATATACCACACGATGGGGATATGGAAAGTCCCCCAAAGCCACAGATGGGTCACGACAAGTGGGATCAAGAACATGTCAGACTTCCTCACTCTCAACATAGTTTATATCCAGTTGTTGATGTAAGTATTTTGTTATTGCAATGTGAATTACTTGTAATATTACATAGGCTTATTTTGGGTTGCACAAAAATTACATTGCTGAGTGATTCCAATTGATATAGTTTGTGAAATTCATAATAATTTGAAATTACAGAATAATGGTCGAAAACATCTGAAAGAGAGATGGCGTATTATAGAAGAAGCATTGAGTAGACCAATACGGAACAGTGAAGAATTGGCATCCGCCATACTTTCATATAATACACAATTTAAAGATGTTTGGAAATTTGAAGCTTTGCATTATCTTTTAAATGAGGTAAGACAAACTTATGTAGAAGTGTATTTCTATGGAAAAGCAATATTGAACATAAAAAAAAGAAATAATGTGTTTATAACTTAATAAAGGAATGACATTCAATTACATAAGAAGATTGTAGAAGTTTATATTTTGTTATAAGAATTGTTATAAAATACAAATGAAAAATTGAATGATATGTATTGAGCATTTTACTAAGGGGTTATGAGTTCTTGCATAGACCAATATGATCATTAACTTTCTTGTTTATATAATCTCAATTTTATAGATCACAAGCTGTGCCCTGTGGTTTCACCTGCATATACCTTCCGCTCTTATGGATTTTCTGGGATATGTCTTTTCTCAGGCTTAAAAAATCTGTAGAAAATTCAATATTATTTGAATCGTTTCAGTGGTTTAGGCATGAAAAAGAGACATACAGACAGGGCTACTTTCGTATAATATTGGTACTCTATATTGCGATTAAAGTATTACACTCTCTAAGCTTTGGAAACTATTTAATAAAGTGAATACAAATAACAATTGTTTTTAGCATTTAGAAGAGGAGGAGTCGCACTATTTCTTTGATGTTACCTTACCGCAAATAGCAAAGCTCGCTTTAGCATTACCAAAGCTTATTCAGTCATCTATACCATTGTTAAAGTGAGTTTTATTTTTTATCATTGGTTGTGATTTCATGGACACAACTATTTGACATTCTATTTTTGCATTTATAATAATAAAATTATATTATTTAGTATATTTAAATAAAAAAAACAGAGAGTGCTTCAGAGAAAGAGAAATACATTAAATATTATTTTTAATTGAATGTTTTGATTATTATAAGAATTTCTTATATTTAAATAAAAAATAATATAAAGAACCATTAAAATTCAATCAATTTATTTTCTTGTTTCAATTAAAACTTTTGTTTTTTGAAATTAGACTCAATTGTAACATATTGTGCAATCATTATGACATCAAATTGGCCAAAAATTATGAAAAATATGTTGATTATTATTATGCAATTATTTCACAACAAATATATTATGATGACTAATACATCATCACATCCCCATATCTTGCTTCATTATGATAATGCGAAAAAATGAAAGATATAGCCAAAGTTAAAAGTCCAAAATTTTCATACACTATTTATAAATAGTATTATAAAAAACAGTATTATATTTACTCTTTTAGCCAGTTTATCTTATGATGATAATATTAATATTTTTACAGACAGAAAAAAAACAAATCAATATCGCTAACACAGCAACAGATATCAAGCCTGCTTGCAAATGCATTTTTCTGTACATTCCCGAGGAGAAATTCAAGAAAGCCAACAGCGGAATACTGCAATTATCCTCACATTAATTTTTCACGGTAAGTTTTTTTCTAGAGGTGTGATCCCTGTATAATAAAATTATTTTTCCTGCTTTTTTTTTTAGTTATTGCAATCTGTCTCTAAACGTGACATTAAGCAATATTTATGAGAGAAAAAATGGCTTGGGAGGTCCAGGTTCATCAACATAAATATAAATAAATATTCCTGGACATTTAACACAACGCCATATAGTCCCAAACTAAGCAAAGCTTGTACTATGGAAACTAGATAACTGATAGACATACTTAAATATACTATTTTTTTGTAAATACATACATACTATAGATAACAACACCCAGAAAGTAGAAAATTACAATGTTCATCACATCATAATTTTTTGCTTGTGGGGATCGAACCCACACTCTCCGGCGCAATAGACCATTGCTGAACCACTGCGCCAATCGGGTCGTCAAAACACGTGGCCTCATAAATTCATAAGGTCCAGAGGAATTCTTCTTTTTAGACATACTGTAGTTTTATTGTTGAGTAGGGCTTTAGCTTCTAGTGAGTTGGTGAAACGGTAGCCTTTTCTTATAGGTATGAGCTTTATTATTTATCTCCTGTTTGACAGTTTTCACTTTGAGGCAGTCACATGATGAAGACTTTAATTTGTGATGTACCAGGGAGCATATACTATTATTGGAAACATCTTTTACTGGAATATTTTCCTGCTTGTCAATTTCTCCTGCTAACATTTCAAATTGCTTTTTCTGAGTTATTTACTTTCTTTTACCTTACAGATTATATAACATGATGCCTAAGGAACAAAATTTGGAAAAGCTGAAATGTCTGTGTCATTACTTCAGACGAGTTTGCACGAAAGGTGATTGTATGTTTCATACTAAAACTACAAATTTATTCACAGTCAAATTTCAATTTTTTTATAGTTTTATAGTTCAATTGTTTTTTAATTACAAACAATATATCAGTGTAGTTGTTTTATATGCAGGTTACTTTTAGATTGCATGTTTCAATTGTAAAGTTAATCGACTAAATTAAATCTTTAGATTTGAATGAGTACAATAATTTTTATAGCATCTGATAATTAGTCATTATTTTGAAGTCAGTTTGCGGTCAGTCATTTAACATCAGGCAAACCGCATAGCCCGCTTGCCTGCTATAACAGAAAAAAAATAGACTAAACCTTTTTTTAATTTCACAACTATAAACCAACCTGTATAGCTTAATTATGATGTATATTAATATTGATCAACTCATTCAAACAGATGAAAATAAACAAACATTTGTTGTTATACAGTTCCCACGGGTGTGGTCACTTTCACTCGTCGCTACGTCCCGCAGAAGGAATGTCCCGGCTGGGGACAGTCCCAGCAAAGTATAGCATCAGTCCCCATTCATGTTGATAGTGAAACTATTATTGAAGACATGCCGGGTTTGATTCAAGTTGATTTTGCCAACAAGTGAGTAGTTATAATGTGTTTTTAGGGGAGTTAATTATGAAAATATCAGGATAAATAAAAATCCAAAAATAATTTGGATGTAAAGCTTTTTATTTGATTAAAAAGTGTGATATAAAATATGTTATCTTATGTCATAAGTTCCTTTATTATTTTTTAATTTGCTTAAAAATGTTCTTAATTTTTTAGTCTGTTCAAAACAAAACATTTGCAAAATTTAAGCACTGCCATGAATAAAAAGAATTAAATGTTTCATTTATGCAAATAATTATTTAACAAATATTTGATTTTATGCAAAAATTGTCAGAAATTCTGTAAATGGTTTGTAGTATGGTCTCACGTGACGTAAAGCTAAGTTAGAGTAATTTAGACCAGAAATAAATCATTTTAAATGAATCATAATTGGCACTAAGCAGACGTCTCTTTTATTTATCTACACTTTGAACCTATTAGGTATATAAACTAAACTAACGTACTAACTAAAAATAGTAAATAATATAATACATTTTAATAATTTTATTTTAATTCTCGTTTGGTCTTTATTAGGTTCTTAGTTTAGTAACATAAGGCTAAGTTAGTGTTTAAGAATGTAATTTAGAACAGTAATAAACCACAATTGGCACTAAGCAGACGTCTCTGTTATTTATCTACACATTGAAACTATACAGGTTTATAAACTAAACTAAGAATAATAAATACTAGTAAATAATGCTATAACATTTTAATATAACATTTATTTTAATTCTCGTTTGGTCTTTATTAGGTTCTTAGTTTAGTTACATAAGGCTAAGTTAGTGTGTAAGAATGTAATGTGGAACAGTAATAAACTATAATTGGCACTAAGCAGATGTCTCTGTTATTTATCTACACATTGAAACTATACAGGTTTATAAACTAAACTAACTAAAAATAATGAATTCGAGTAAATGATATATTATAACACATATTCCTATGCCTATTTATGCATCGTATATATATTTAAATCAATAAGTATTCACGGCTGCCACATAAACTGCCAATTACGGGTGCCACTGAAAATTAGTGTGATGATGGGTATTATAGCCGCAACTATCTTGAGGGATATCCCTTTTTGGCACACACCTCAACCCCCACCATTACGACTATTATATTGTTGTGATGTTATTTCTTGTATAATCTGTTATAGTGTGTCAAAATAAATGTGCTTTTCTTTTTTTTTATTTCTTAAATTTGATTTTTTTAATTTTCGTTTGGTCTTTGTTAGGTTCTTAGGGGGCGGAGTGCTCGGCGGTGGGTGCGTGCAGGAAGAAATACGATTTGTCATCTGTCCCGAACTGATGATATCCATGCTGTTTACAGAAGTGCTTGATAATACTGAAACTGTGTTTATAATAGGTAAATATTGACTGGATTGCTTAATATCGATTTTTTGAGTAATTTGATAAGTATGATTTTTTATTAAAGTTTATATTTAATATTGAACTTACATT
>LQNK01003329.1:68575-91399 GCA_001586405.1 Phoebis sennae
GCTGGTACAGCTCGCAGAAAATACTTTATATATACTGATGTATAGATAGTCAGTATTTCCAATGCCTATAATTTTTGTGAATATGTTTTTGTCCCGTGTGGCGACGGGTTAGACATGTGTCGCCAGCCCATTTCCACCTGTGGGTGTCGTAAGAGGCGACAGAGGGTGATTCGGCTGCATAACATCTGCAGCAATAAAAGAGTGGGAGCCGAGCATTGCACAATTGGGCCAAGCTCGCACTGGTGTAAGTATCACCCCCCCAGCAGAAGACGGGCGTGAAGCAGTATTGCACTGTGCTTCGTACGGTGAGCGGGTCGAGACCAGAGGCCTGTATTCCATACCATTCCTCTCGCGTACAGTTCCTCTTCTCTTCCAACTTCCTATCATTAATCCTCTCCTTATCCCCTCCCTCTCCTTCAAGCCGGCAAGGCATCTGCGACACTCTTATGTTGCAGATGTTCATGGGCTGCGGTCAGTCACTTAACATCAACCGCATGCCCCGCTTGCCTGCTATAACATAAAAAAATGTCTTCTATAATTTTTTTGAATAGATTAATTTGCAGATTTTTTATTACTTACTAGCTGTACCCCGCGGTTTCACCCGCGTAACTTCTGATTAAATGGCAACTCCGGGATTAAAAGTAGCCTATATGTTATTCTGAACCCTTATCTATATGTATACCAAGTTTCATCACAATCGGTTCAGTAGTTTTTGCGTGAAAGAGTAACAAACATCCATACATCCATACTTACAAACTTTCGCCTTTATAATAGTAGTAGGATACTTTCAATAATCTTTAATAGAGATTATTTGAACAAAGATTTTGACTTTATTATAGTATAACAAGATAAAAATATCATAATGTAATTATATTTTAAAAATAAATAATTATTTCCAGGTCAGTTGTTCAACATGATAGCGAAGTACTGTGAAACTTGCAATGTGAAACAGACGAGTCTACGGTTGTTTATGGAGAGGGAATTGGGAGAAGCGCCCCCTTCGCAAGCTATGTGTGTTGTAAGTAATAATCATTTATTTATAAAGTACTAATAATAATAAGTAATAAGTATTTTTGTGGGCTGCATCATTGATAAATATTATTTATAACAAAATTATGTTTGTTATATTTATGATGTAGCTGTTTGTTTTTTTGTCACATTTTTTTTTGAAAAATAAAGTAATATGTACTAAAGATTTCAAATGAATCTGTGGGGTTAGGAGAATGATTCAGTCAGTACTTTCGTTTAGCGTCGGGTAAAAATCAATAGGAACAGATAAATATTAATAATAGTTTAAAAAAGTGGAGGTAGTTAGAATAGATCTTGTAATGTAAAAAGGGTATTTGAAAATTATGAATAAAAATTATTACTTTTAATAATTGAGTAAACAGCCTTAATGGCTCTGAGAGTAAAGGAATAGAGAGTACACCTGTGTTGACGCGTAAACTTGTGCACTATAATATTACTTGCGCAGCTGGCTAGTTTCTGTTGAGATTAGTCACCATGGCCAAAATGGGTCAGTGGATTTATTTTAATATTCATTATTAATAGGAGTAAAGTTCCAAAAACATGTTTGAAATTTGCATATTAAAATAATTAAACAAATATTATTTTACAGGATAATTCCCAAGAAATGAGAGAGAAATTGAGGAAAGAAAAACAAGCTATACGTAAAAATAAAATGCAACAGGAAACATCGTTACTGGAAACGATAGCGTTAGAAGAAGATTTGTTCCCGGAACTATTCAATGATACAGATGAAAGTGTAAAGGAAACAAGTGTATCGGTGTGTGAGCCAAGTACCCCAAGCAAACTGTTTACTGAACTAGATAAACAAGATGAAATTAGCGGGAAATTAAATTTGACAGGCACAAGATGTTCCACAGACAACATGGATGTAGAAGTGTCGCCAGAAGTTAAGAAGATGATGACCAAAAAAATAACGGATTATTTCAAAAAAACTTGAGTTTTAAAAAGTTTAATGTTTTGATGAATTCAAGTTGTGATTGCATGTTGATGCATTGTTGTATTTAAATTTGTTCATGTTAATAAATAAATTATTTAAATTCAATTTTGTTTATTTTATTGCTTGTCTTATGTACTTATAAGGTTTTCAAAATATAACAAAGTATAAAGGAACCGAGTGTATCGATGTGTGAGCCAAGTACCCCAAGCAAACTGTTTACTGAACTAGATAAACAAGATGAAATTGGCGGGAAATTAAATTTGACAGGCACAAGATGTTCCACAGACAACATGGATGTAGAAGTGTCGCCAAAAGTTAAGAAGATGATGACCAAAAAAATAACGGATTATTTCAAAAAAACTTGAGTTTTAAAAAGTTTAATGTTTTGATGAATTCAAGTTGTGATTGCATGATGATGCATTGTTGTATTTAAATTTGTTCATGTTAATAAATAAATTATTTAAATTCAATTTTGTTTATTTTAGTGCTTGTCTTAGGTACTTATGAGAGATTTAAAACATAACAATTATAAAATTTAATTATTAAAGTTTAAAAGGAAACTCAATTCAGTACAATTACAAAGTTTGTTTAAAAGGTTGGAGGGTAAATAAAAGACATTGATAATATAATTAAAATTATTTATTATCCTTCCTCATATTTCTAGCATACTAAACGTAATAAATGTATAATAATAAATAATTGATTAGTTATTTAGTTTAGAAATATGTCTTGATACATATTTAAATAACTCGATAATAGGTTTATCAACTAAACATGCAAAGTAGGCAAATTATTATTGTATTTGTTTCATATAAAATGACGTATGCAGTCAATACTCATTTGCCTAGGTAGATACAGTATGAATTTCACTAAAAATAAAAATTAACATTATCTAGCGACGCTTTAAAAAGTGATCATATTTCTCTTAATTTACAATCTTTGGCAAAATATAACAATATTTATGATATACGAATAGCCTAGCTATCAAATGCTTCAAAGGGAACTTTAATTTACAGATTATCTAGGTAGATTGTGCAGTCTGATAACCATTCAAACGTGCTGCTGTGTTAACGGGTCCAAAATTATCTTTTTTTTTATTTTTACCATCGAATTTTTATGTTTTATAAATGGCAACACGTTTCAAATGTCACAAAACGAGCATAGACAATGACATACCAAAACAGATTAATAATATATGTTTGTGCAGTATCGACAGCTGCTAACAATCAATTTAAAATTAAAAACGTACAAATCAATAGAAATCTAGTTAAATGTAGGTACATTAATAGATTAAAATTTGTTTCATATTACAGACACAGTACCGATGAAAATGTTGTTTGTTATTAAGTTAAAACGTGAACAAGTAATCTGGTACATGGTATAGGATTATAGTATGAGTACTGTGCCCGCATAAACAATCAATCGACTAGCTAAAGTACACCAATTTAATTTAACTACTAAATGTAGCAATAAATTAACATTGCATACCTGTTTGTACTCTCAAAAATATTAGAAACTATTATTACAATTCTTACAAAGTGCTTATAATTGTACAATAGAAAAATAAGTGTTTCTGTTGTATTATTATAAATCACTTCATCCAAGTGCGGGTTAGGCAAAAATGTTTATATAAATACAAAAATAATTGTCAATTCTCGTACAAGCATTGATTTGTTTTTAATGAAATCCTTGTTTCTATTTCTGACAATTCCTGAAATACAATTCCCTTTTTATCATCTGATTGTCGATTAAAAATCTATGTGTACATTACTATGAATCAATCTCAGTGTACAATTTAGCCTAACTATTCAGTTGTAAGGAATAAAACAATGGCAAATATATCCAGTTTCGAATTAAAAGGATTCATGGACGATGGTTAAGCGTATCACCAATAATACCCATTGAGGTATCTCTTTACCAATATTTATAATTATACGATTTGTTCGCTTTATTTAGTTATTAAGAACAATACGGTTCTTAAATATAAAGTGATGTTAAAATCGGTTTCAATAAATGATGACATTTATTATCATTTAAAGCGAAGCAAATCGTATACCGCCTACACTATTACAATATAAGTTATCCAGAACAATGTATGGACAATAACTACATGCCAATGTTACGTTTCTTTAGAGAATTAAAAGATTAATTATGAACAATGAAGGTGCTTTATTTACACAATTTACTTGAGAATTTTATTTTTCAGGATTAGAAGACGTTTGGTAATAATTATACAAAATTATTTAAAAAAAAAACAGGATTTTTCTAATTAGATTTTAAAAGAGTCAAATTAACAAAAATTGCGAATTTCTTTCGTCAGTACCTAATAAACAAGTAAGTAGCGCGAAATGTCGAGTATCTCTACATAGGTTTCTATAAACGGTTACTGATAATGATTTTCCCTTAGTATATAAACAGCGACACCCTGTCACCCGCCCGAGAAGACTCGGGACAAAAGGCTAGTAAGCTCCTAAATTAGATATGATGACATATTATATTATGTTTATTTACAGTTTGAGTCATTATTTTACTATATTTCGTAATCCCAGCTTTAAACTCGATAAAAAGAAAAAAAAATTGTCAATGGTCACGTGTAAACGTGTCATATTTAATTTTCTTTTGGATTATAACAAAATAAACGAAAATTAGCAATCGTTTGGCTTTCACTATTGAGAATTAAGGACGGCGCTTCATTTCTCATTTCTTATGCACGCTCATACCGTCAGCGTGAATTCTGGACTTTTGTAGAAACCCTTTGTTTTCGCTAACATTAGGTAGGTACTTACTACAAAAACCATCACTTACCTACCTTAACTCTATTCTAGGTACTTTATTTGAAACTGTACACGAAACAATATTCTGGATAACTTATTAAAAATAATTTTATCTTCTTAAACAACAATAAGTTAAAACATTCTGGTAAGTATTTAGCGTTATTCGAATATAAGTAGAGGCAGCGAATAATCGACATATTTAATTAGCAAAAGAGAGCTAGAAAATAAAAGGAAAGGTAGATACATAAGAAAGAGTTTGCTATAGATTAAGTGTGCTTGTAGCTAAACTATGCTAAGCGATTGGTAAAAAAAAGAAGGAGATATGACTAGATCGTTTTGTATTTTTACTAGGATCTACGTTCATAAAAGCACTATGCGCCTCTCTCCGTATTTTAATATATTAATATAAATATATATGATTAATTATTTCGAATCCTAAGTTTGTTTTAATTAAAGTATTGGCATTCATCTTAAAATCTAGTATCGAACGGTGGATAAGTACTTTTACACGTCACGACATTTTACCCATTCAATACGACGCACGGTCTTCTATCGTATCGTGCATGTCTGAGTCTGTATGGCCTCGCACCGTCCGATATTTTTATTCATTCTAAGTAACGATCCTTTCATCAATCAACAAACCTAGTTAACTTACGATTTTCATATATCTCCCACGTTAACGAGCGCTCATGCTTTCCAAAATGAGATTAACTAATGTTTATAAAATTTATAGGTGAAATCCTCAAATAGTTTACGATTTGTATACATTTTTAACAACTGGGATTTTCCTTTCTTCATGTTTTTGAGATCTTCTTGTCAATATAATTAACAAACTCACAATGATAAGTGTCGCTCTTGCGTGTTGAGTGTTACTACTTTATAGACGGAATTAACTATCTTAGAGTTCGACAATAAGTATATAAATTACCAATATATGAATGAGGATACAATGTTAACACAAGTATAGTTTGAGTGATGAAGTGTTGAGCGCGTAATCGAGAAGCAAGTCCATTAAAGTCGCGAGGATAATAAAGATTTGTTATGCTACAATATTTACGACAGAGTATAAAAATTCGCGACATACTACAGTGGACCCGAAAGTGAAGCGGCGCGGGCGCCGCCGCCGGGGAGGCCGATGCATGACAATCATCCAAGTCACCATCATATATAATATATTATAATTATAATGTGTTCAATACTAAATGATTGTCTATAGATCGATATCTATTCCGTGGCCTCGGAAACAGTCAAAGAACAAGGACCAAAGTTAAATGTCGGCGATATTTGCCTACATGAAAAACATTTAGATACATTTAATTGCAAAGCATACCCTGTATCCTAGAATCACTTTACGGGCGATTGTTTATATATTCAGAAAGGACACACTTTATTCTATTACAAAGTTATGCATCGTAGCATATATATTTAGAGGATTTAAATTTTAATCAATATAAATATTATAAAGTACAGTTAATAACCGTAACAAACGCGTCGCTACTCAGCGAGTCGTCGAGCCCGTTACATCTACCTTATCCACGAGGTGATATTGATATAATCATTATGTACTAAGTATACGTTCCGATTTGGCATCATTTTGTTCATAAAAAAGCGACGTGAGCGCCGGACTCATTTGGGTCCTAGAAGTAAGGCTTTTCCTAGAGACATGTCGAGATGCCCACCATCGCCACCGTCGGCCCTGTTACCTACAAATGCCTTCGACTCGAGCTCGACCTAAAATTTTAATTTCACTTTACGAAACCCCAATGTCACTCCAACATTAAAAGTAAAACTTCATACGATACGACATATCGCATCGTACCATAGCCATAAAGGTCGGTTCCGTCGTAACACGATACGAGACCACGTCGATTAATTAAAAACATTAACAAAAATATCAAAGTAATGAATAAAATAGCTTTAGAATAAATAAGAACGCTTAAAACAATATAAAAAGCTTAACAACGTATTGCACTAATATGAGTAATTTTAAAAGAACTAGAATATCTACATTTACATATTAATTGTATTTTATTTTGTCGCATCATCGTGCTCGGAAGAAAGTCGTATGAGCCGGCTAATTTTAGTACGTTATATAATTGTATATTTCTGTGTGTAATGTTTAATGAAAGCTAATTCTCTGGCTATTTTATTGACTAAAGCAGTATTATTTATTGAAATGGGTTTAGTACTAATATCATCTTCACCATGTACATACTGTATCAAAAGTAGTCGGATAATACGAGATGCTCCCACATTACAGCTTATTCGTTAAATCATAAACGCCTAAACCTAGAATACTATATCAATATAATAATATAATAATTATTTTGTGTAAATATAAAAATCTATGTTTGTGGTGAATGAATATTTGACTAGAGGCGGGCGGCGGCACTACAGCGCTACCGCACGCGGTTACGATATGATCTAAACTCACGAAGCTTTTATATTAACATTTATGATTTATTCGAAACCAATGCCAAATATAAAGATCAAATTTAACTGTTTTAAAAAGTTGAAAGAACTGGTAGAGTGGCTTATCAGAAATGTTCCTTACATTACTTAGGGAAAATTTTATAGCTATTAAGAAGTCGTTTATTTAAATGGGTGTTGTATCAAATCAAAGTGAAAATTTATGTTGATTTACATCAATCACGAATAATGAAACGACACAAACGTATTCGTCAAAGTTTTCGAATAAATCAAATAAATATCACGGAACCTCGTGTGTTTATATCATAGAGCCCTAGCACTTGAGCAGTATTATGCAGAAATACATATATAATTCATTTACTCTGGTGAAAGAAGCGATTTATTATGCGTTATACATAAGCGGACGGAAATTTACGGTTTTTAGACAAGAAAGCATTAATCAATTTAGCATTATTCTTGTAAAGCTAAAATTGAGTGACTATTCTAGCCAAGCTGAACTTTATGCTATTTTGATCTATATTATAGGATTCTTCTTCAGTTCATAAAGTTACTTATATTATATGCTTCTCGCTAGTTAGAAACCGATATCTGTCGAGGAAAATAAATGTAACTTTAGCTCTAATTTCTGCATCATACTCAATGGGGCCCAAGTACCGTGTCATACATTATGTCAATTACAATTAAGTTTCTTTTAAAAATATTTGGTATTTAGCGTTAGTATTCAAAACTTAGTGTTTTTAAAGACACTATCCATAATATTACTTTTATTTACATTTATACAGCTTACAAAAATGCCTATAAACGTAAGTTCTGTGATACATGTTGTACGCAGTTATAGCATTTTTGAGCCGCTTTTTAAATTGTAACACCGGCACACCGGAGTTGATTCCGCCCGCGCGCACGTTTTACATCTAAGGTATCTCAGTATATTGGTACATTTTGATTATGACTCTATTTTCAGTAGAAATAACACTAGTTTTGTATTCCGCTCTACCCACTGTTATCTCCCTAGACGTGATTCACAATTGTATTTAACATCTTAACACCAATTCTTTCTATATGATAATGTATAGGTACACATTACACACATCCAAGAAATAATATGTAAAAAGCGCGCCCCTTGAATTGACGTCGCAATCGCGAGATGATCGCTCACACACTTAGCGTGCACAAATAAATATTTATATATGGCAACTCTAGACCATAGAGTATAGACCGATGTTGCCGCTTGTAAGAATTTTCCCCGACGATGAGGTATTTTTGACTAATACATTGAAGGCTATCTACAATGTTCTAAATCGGTTCGCTCTTACAAGGGCACTTCGTTAAATAATTTTCGTTATTGTCCATGCAAATATTTATATACATATACATAGTAGGAATCTGATTGCGTTCGTTATTTTGTATATCTACAGGTAGTGTGTGTGCGATAACAGAGCAAAACATAAAATATGCATTTACAAACGGCCTGTACAATCCATTAGTTGATATATTAGTTTTTATATCACAGCCCATTTGGAATTTATAACACATAAACGTTTTTTGAAACGAAGGCCTTATTGTGTTTTATGTGAAGTGCACTTTGATTTGTACACAGCGTTATTACAACAACTTTATGTTAACAACAATGCCACAATTTGTTAATATTATTAACATTCACTAACATGTAGGTTTGGGTCGCTAGGCTTACCACAAGTGACTATGACGACTACGTTACTCGAATTAAAGCTGTTCTACTACTATCCTTATTCGTATTTACAATTTTGTTAACCCGTAAATTGTTTGAAAGACACAATTTGAACACTTTCGGTCGGTGATAATTGAGTCTGTTTGTATGTCCTTCGTTCTGAGCACAAATATGAATATCTCCAGTACAGTTCGGAAACAATGGTCAACTCTTTAAACTGTCAATATCCCCTACAACGCAAATGTAATATGCACATTCTTGAAAACCATCAGTATTTACAAAATAACAATGTTACAATCTGATGAAGACACTTGACGTTTAATCTATGGTCGATTTATACTTTGGCTTCGCGTTAGTATTCGAGTGCTCGAGTATTATGGTACAGCCTAGCGTATATAGCTTATCAGACACTCACACACAATAAATATAACAAAATATAGGATATCATATTCCCATAGTGGTATATCGGTACTTAATTAATGCGATCATTCTATGGCGGGAGATAACAGCGCGCGCGCCGGGTCGGGGGTGCCTTTGCGTATAACCTACGGCTAACAGAACGTAGAACGGGCGCGCCACCAGCGCCTCTACACTACCAACGAAACAACGGAGCAAAGATACCCGCGCGACCCGCGTACAACTACGCAATATACAATAATTAAAATACATTTTTTCTTACATTTTCAACTTACTTAATAAATTCAGTTTGGCTTAGTTCAAGCAAATAACTAGTGTAATAAATTTATGTTAAAAGTTTCAGTTAAACGTTTAAGTACTTAGAAGTAGAAGTATGATTACGAATGACAAAATTTTATAACGTGTCATTTTTAATAATAATAATAATTTAATCAAAGTTAATAAATTGTATATAATAATATAATAGAGTAATTTAATGATTAATCGATAATGATAAGAATGAAGCTTTCTACGCGCTGATCAATAGATAATTACTTTTAACTAATATAGTATACTCGCCGTGCAGGCTTGTAGTTTAGTAAGATGTTACTGATATTTGCTATACAGTTGTCTGTTAAATTCATTGAAATTGTTCACGTTACGTGAACTGACGCGCCGCGGGCGGTAGTGCCCGAATGCTGCCCTCTGAAACAAGAACGATTGCTTTTTAAATTTGTTTATCATACAAATAATCATTTTAATACCAGCATCACACAATTGCAAGAAAAAATATTAAATGTAAATTAAATATACAGGGTGTCCCGTAATGAGTGAAGGATCTCTTGGGGAATGATAGCTGATCTATCAAAAAAAAAAAACAATACATGTCATACGAAAATATCAATTTTCAAAAATGACCTTGCCTAATATTACTGTGGCCGTAAATTTTGTTTTTCATAAGTTTTTTACTAAGTTTTCTCTATGAGTTGATCTCTTAGTTAGATGCATTGCATACTAATACATTACAGACTATGTATTCTTATACTATTAACCAATATATACAGACCATATCTGTGATCATATTTCGATCATAAATATGGTCTGTATGAGGACACTGACGAAATACGGTATAAAAAGGTACGGTACAAAAAAGTAATTGTGTAATAGAAAGAAAGAAAGAAAAGAAAGAAAGTTTATTCCATACACAAGCAATATCAATAAATACAGAAACTGTCACGTAATCGCTTACCGGTGGCTGTGGGCAGGCGCGCAAAAAAGAGATCTCGTGTTAGTAAGGTCGGTTGGCGTCTTTGGGCCTCTTCAGCTGGACCTTCAGCCGCTTCATGCCGATCTGGAAGCCGTTCATGGCCTGGATGGCCGCCTGGGCTGACGCTGGGTTGTCGAACGATACAAAGCCTGGAAAAATTTCATAGTATTCTGCGTTAGTACGTATCCTTAACAACTCAAATGTAATTATAGCTGTATTTTTAAAAATGTTTGAGGGTAGATGCTGGTGTCTGTCAAACAAGCCAGTTCTTTAGAACTCTGCTTAGATCGGGTGCCACTTATCAATTTTATTATGTAATACACTTATGTTTTAAGTATGTGTCATTTGTTTGATAAGAAACGAAAAATACTCATTATTGTTAAATTAAGAAATCTGGAGACTTAGTAAAATAAGAATTCCTATCAAAGCCTAGTTATCCTAAAGTTTTTTCAAATTCATATCGACGTTTTTGTGACATAATAAATAGTTTCGACTTGTGTACCCCAGAGACTTATCAGATTTTCAAAGTAAAGGGACGAAGTACCTTAGAAAGCTCATGTTAAACTTGAGGACACTAAATTTAAATAGTCTTTTGCAAAAAATATAGTTCTTTAATTAGTAACTTTGTTCGGTCTTTCATTAATCTTTAATGAACCCTAGCGTACCAATCAATGCAAACTCACCAAAACATTTGCTCTGATTAGTGGCGCGGTCGATAAAAACCTTGCTGCTAATCACATTCCCGAACGGAAGAAACATCTGCATCAGTTCCGCGTCGCCGAACTCCTGCGGTAAGTGGTAGATGAACAGGTTGCAGCCCTCGGGCCCTGAGATCGAGCAGCCTGGGAACATAAGAAAATCTTTAAAGAACTCACAAATCTGCCTCTGAACACCAACATTGCTTGTGATTCTAAATTCAAAGTGATTCGTTACTCTATGGTTAAAACAAATATGGCTACCAAATTAAAACAGATGTGTACGGTTAATTTAAACTTCAGTCACAGTTACATGTTAAAGGTGCCATATTTATTTTAGTGCCAGTTTTGAAAAATGAACCTGTCTAAATTACACAGTACATCGATACATTGAACAGAGATGCAACAGCAAGAGTACAGCTACAAACTTTGTGGAAAGTTTCATAGACAAGCGATTTATGTCACTGTGTTTGTAGTACAATGTACAGGCAACATTTAAAAAGTAAACTTAAGCCCATTTTCACTTGTTGTTAATATTGAAGATGAAGTGTTAACAATGATGACAAATGAACTTATGATGAATGTAGAAGGACTATTTGTTTGAATTATTAGCGAAGAGGTGAATGAGGTATCCACGATCTGGTTCACGTAATGTTTTGAAATTAATTTGACGAACTATGGTGATAAAGTCTAACAGTCTTTATTTGACTTTGACGAGAATATCAGAGCAGAGAACAAAATCTGCAATCACTGGTGCATGCGATATAAAAATGAACTAAAAAGTTCAATATTGTTTTTAATAAAGTCCCAAGTTTATACGCTCTAAGTCGCAAGTCGCAACAGTATAAAGTTTGTTTATAAAATAGAAACTTGATATTTTATAACTTTGTCCCGGTTGCTGGATACGTGTAAACAAGTTGGAGTAAAGATGGCCAATCTAGGGAAATCTTTATTTAATGAAAACAGTAAAGCAGTCCAGTTGAGTTAATTTCCACGACTTTATGAAAGTCTCGTAGTTCGTCTATTGTACAATTGTTCAGCCAAATTATCATTAGTGTAAAATACACAGAGTATCATGATTTATCATAAGACGACGGAGAAAAGATAATTCTGACAGCAATTTGCTGCACGTAGCAAATGCAAAAAAAATGTTGTAATTAATAACCAAAAACAATTGTAACTAATAGAAAAAAATGTTAATTAATGGCCTTCAGTTGATATTTGGAATATCCATTATAATTGTAATTCTGCGAAAGTCCAGCTACGACCACATGACAATGATGATGAGAGATGATTGTCGAAATTATCCCAAAACTGGGGAGAATGAGGGTTACCAGCTCAGGGCTCCACTTACCTTCTCTCTGCGCAGGCGCAATAGTCGACATCGGAGGTGGGATCGGCTGCGGAAACTGCCCATATACCGCTGGGTAAGCTGTCAAACATTAATGTACACATTTTCACAATGAACACCTATTATATCGCGTGTACCTCATGCTTCTACACACTCAAGACAGTACACATATGGTGAATTAATATTGGACAAGTTTTGTCACGTATTTATGGATCTGTATGTATCAGTGACCACAAAAATTGTATTTTCGATAGATTGACTATTTTTTGGAAAATGTTCGGTAAGCCGGAACTTCCAGATGTCCAATACTTATTCATTATTCATATAAATTGTTGGCAACGTAAGGCGTGAGTAGCTATGTGATTTGATTTTAAAGAAGTTTTAAAGAAGGCGAATAACACGTTCAAATTTTTGTAGTCAAAATAACAATTCAATAATTGGTATAATTAGTGGTTGCGGCGTTTGAACTTGTAAACTTGTAGTAGTATTAATGGAAAATTGTCTGCAAATAAAAATACATTTACAAATGCACTATACACTTACTAAAAGCGAACGCAAACAAAAAAGGTTAGGACGGAGTTGTTACAGTGATAGTAAGATTAATTTTTTCATTTAAAAATACCGTAAGACTTTTATCACTTAAATACACTTCGGAAAGTCTGAGTCCCCAAAGTTTTGGCAGTTTATTTGTCTTAGTATTAAAATCTTTCCCCGTAAGCGAAGTATTTACGTTGATAAACTGCCCTTCCCTCCCGTCCGTTTCGATTGTAAGGAATTAAAATTCAATTCAAATGAACTGTCAAAGAAGTTTATGGAAACGAGAGGAAGACGATAAAGTCAGTTAGGGGGAAAACAATCCGAGAACATTGAATTGTATTCAGATAACCAATACAATGTTTAATTTGTCCGCTGTCAAATTAAGACGTACGTCTGTTGGAGCAATAAAGAAACGATTTTTTACGAACTTTCCAACTCAATCATTTTAACATTATGTGCGGAAAATAAAGGTGGAATAAAGCACATTTTAATACATTAACTAACATAAAGTGAGACCAATTGTATTAACCTTGAAATGTACTAAACTTTGGGCCTGAAAATACGATTGGTCACAAGACTATATAACATTTAGGAACTATAAAGCAAAGGCGACTAATACAGCAAGATGGAAGTTTGAACTTGTTCGAGGAGTTCCCTCGTCCTCTATCAAGCGCTGGTGTATATGGACGCTACTCACCGACTCCTGGGAAGGGCTGCATGCCAGGATACGCCGCGTGCTGGAGAGCAGCTGCTTCTCCGTTCGGTAGACCCTGGGCTGTTACTGGGACCGCTGGAAATTTTAACCAGAACTTGTATTATATGATGACCTGGTTGTGGGTGGTTTCGATGATTTCAGTTATTATACGGCGTAGATTATCTGCGCTAAAAGGATATCTTTTGTTAAGTGAATACCGCACGTAACATAATAGTTCTTGTTGAAAATAATATATACCTATAGGTACAAGCCAAAAAGTAATTAAAGATGCACGTAGAATTAAAGCGAAAAGGAAGTACAGAATTATACAGCAATGGATAAGGAATACAGGCCTCAGTTTGCTCTTGTTTGATATATTATTAAAGCTTTTTCTATGGTAGACGAGGAAATAGACAGGTCACCTCATGGAAAGTCACACGCCATCCATAAAAACGATAGCAAATAAAAATAGACGAGAAATACATAAACACGCAAAACGAAACAAGGTCATAATTCTCTATAGACTTAAGTAGAAGCGGCCGTTTTTACATTCAAAATATTTTCATTACAAACAGCAAAAAGTAAAACCGTCCAACCACGCAAGCGTTTATATATTCAGCAATAATTTGTTACTAAGTATAAAGGAAAAACATTTTTCTTAACTCCCCGTTGGGATCTCGGGGTTCTGGCATTTTGCCATTTCTCGGCCAGACCCGTATTTGTAGCAGTTGTTGTGGAATATTAAGTATTAAATAGGAAGCGAATGCGATCAGATCGTGTGAGGAAACTGTTAAGGGACCTATTTTTAAAAGCATTTCGTTCATGGATGAATAGTTAAGACGCACAACATAAGACGTGAAGTCTAAGAGTGGACAATTAGAACGAACTGTCGTGTGACGTTTTTAATTAATTAATTATATTTTTATGATGTTTAACAATTTCGTTGAAGTTTTTAACTATTTTTTTAGATGTTTAACTATTTTCTGTCCGTTTAGGGGCAAGAGTCTCTCATTCAATATTACAGGTTTTTAGCTCCATTTTTCAGGTTTTGTGATTGTAACAAGAATACTTACGTCGAACAAAGGTCTGTGGTTGGCTGATTGTGGTCTGCACGGCCATAATGAAGTTATGCATGGTTGCGGAGATTAAAGTTGCATAGTGTTTTGAAGCTGAGCACACTTACGTCCAGTAAAGGTCTGGTGTATGCCATTGGTGTACACGGCTTCCTGCGGTGGTGGCTGACCGTTGGCGGTTTGCGCGGCCATGTTGAATCCCGGCATGGTGGGGGAGGGGAGGGAGGGCAGCGCTCCGTTCAGCGGCTGTCCTCCACCCGTGCCTATGGCAAGGCCCGTGAAATTCTCTGTGGGAGCCAAATATGGATATAGAGACAGGTGAAAAGAAAGAAAGAAAAAAAAATTTCTTTGGTGATGAATTTTTGTTCTGGTATGGGACCCTAAAACAATGTGTAAAATATGTACTTAAAGAAGATGAATAAGTCCAGGATTTTACATCTTTAGTCAAATTGTCAGTCGACTTTAAAATTACTACCTGTAATAAATCAGTACAAACTATAAATAATAATAATAATTTCAATTACATTTCTAGTATGTTTAATAACGTACCAGAAGTAGGTGGCACCACCGAGTTGGCCATTCCGTTGAGAGCATGGGACGCGAGCGCAGTCATCGGGCTGATGTAACCCTGCGCGGTCGCCGCTACCATCAATGCCGCTTGTTGCTGTTGAATAAATACAATTATTAAAATACTGCTAATAGTACGCCCAGTTAATGGAAACCTTCAAAATATACGGTAGCTACCTGAGCCTTAATAGGAATTGTTGTAATGTCTACATGAGTACATCCATAATATCTAAAGATCGATTTTCTGAGATAAATTCAAATATAGAAGCATTTAGTTTTAACCCTAGTTATACACGAAAGGATTCAGCAGGCATATTTTGCCAGTCATTGCATGCACAGGTACCTCTTCCTGAGTGTTCCGAACTCTACCATTAAGCAGTAACGTTTAATGAAGTAGATTGTCATACAAACCTGTTCAGTGATGACTTGCGCGTACGTGCCATAGGTCCCGAACTGGTTAAATACGAAGGGGTTCAGCAGACTCATGTTGCCAGCCATCTGTTGCATGCGTCTCAGTTGTCTCTCTTTCTCAGTGTCCGCAAACTTTACTACTAGGCTGGAAGAGGCTCCCTGCAAAGGAAGAAAAATACGATAAGAAGTGCAAATTGTGAATGGTCGAGGTATGATTCGTTTTTTATAGATTGTTTATCCAGAATGCTATAAGATAATTATAAATAATTTTAATGTGAATCAGCGCGACTTTTGCTAAAGTTATTTCTTGACGCAATATTAGTATTTTGCAAGTTCTAAAACAACGAAAAACTTACAAAAATTTAATATTAATTTTAGCCTCTTTGTCTATGTTTTATCCACTATTACAGCAGTTCCAAAAGTGTTCATATTTCATTCCCAGTTCCTACCTGCAATACTACTACAAGCTCGACACAAAAACCCATACATTCTCATCTAGCCAGCTCACCCCGAGTTGCGGCATCATAAAAACATGTTAAAATATTATGTCACGTTATTCTCAAGTGTTAAAGATGTTACAGCAATTCTTCATTAGCGAGGCACGCAATCTCGGTGGGATGTGAAATTCTCAACAATTTTCGGCGCCATTTTAAGGCATTTTGCGGATGAGACACGCGATAGTGATCGTGTTGAGACGCCGCAAGTTAATTTGCCAGCTTATTTTGGGAACAGAATCTGCGGAATAGACTAAAAGTGTATATTACTGGGGAATGGTATTTGACGAGCCGGATACATTTACATAGCAAGGCGTTTCGTGAATATGTTATTTCTGATATTGTAATGCGGAATGATTGGAAACGAAATGACTTTATTTAATGGAAAAAAACAGTTTCCTTTTATGATATTTTCATACTTTGTTCATGGTAAGTTCATTTTGGTGATTCTATTAATAGGTGTGCGCTGATATTATCTATATCATTTAAAAAATCGTTAACTTCTTTCATCGCTTTTATATATTTTCGTTATTTTAAATGTGTTATAAATTATAATGTGGGTTTTTATGTTTACGCTTTGATTATATTCATTCTAAATTTAAATTTTAACAATAATTTGGTTTAAATATTATTCTTTGTTTATAACTAAAATTACCCAAACACCCAAACTCATTCACAAAACTGGCAACACTACATTTTAAACGTCAAAACGCAAAAAAGCTCATTACCGTCAAAGAGGCGGGAGAATCGTTAAAAATGCAGGCCCATAGGCATTCTCGAACAATGCATTATGTACAAAAATGGCGCAACAGGTCGGGAGCCGCTGCAACAGGTCTGGGCTTACGTCCAAAAATGCACTGAACTTTGCTGGGGGCTTTCTAATTGGTTGCATTATTCGTGTTAATTAGTTTGAGGGCTACTTAGTAGTGTGATTGAAGTTATTTGAATGAGGTTTGAAGAGGTGTTATTTTAATGACAGAAAAGATGGAGATTCTGATTTAAGTTGTTGATTCTGGTCACTTAGTTGAATTTTTGAAATATTGTTACAAGTCACTCAAATAGAATGATATTGATGTAGTGGGGGATATTGTATAATTATATTGTGTTCTTTTTGTTTCTTTATACCTGCACTTAAACCCTGCTCTTGGATTATATTATTTTTTTAAGTGTAGTCTATTTACAAAGGGCAATTAAGAAAAAGAATTGAATTGAATAATAAAATAATAATTAAATGAAAAATAAGATTTTGTTTTGAATAGATATTTTAAATTACTATGCCTTTCCCTTTATATTAAACCGTTTAAATACTAACCTAAATCTTGTATCTTTCGTTAATAACATATTATTAAAATAAAAGTATTATTTTTTATTTATAGTCCACTAACATAACATAATGTTAATGCCCTATAAAGACTACAATCTAGCCTTAAGACTAATAAGTAATTTAATTTTAACTTAAACTACTTCATAGAGTAAAATTAAGAATTTGTCCAATGACACTTGACAATAAAAGTATAACAACCTAAATCGTTCGACAAATTAAACAAGTACAGTACAAAAAGTATTCGGTACACTCAGTTAATTACGCGAAATAAAGTATGACCATAACTCCACTTTATCATTGCCAAGATTTACTGGAAACTTCGAAGTCGCAGGTAAATGGTAGATCCCCAACTTCAGATCACAATTTGTAGCTTGATATATTTTACAAGTTACTTCGATTAATCAACGGAACCGCAGATTTGTGTCTAATTGTACACAAATAGGGATGGAGGAAGTGAGGGTTTAGAGTATTAATTGGTTTAGTTGCCATATGCAGATGTAAAATATAGACCTGTGTATTAACACTTATACATGAAAATTAAAAAAATCTCTATTTAATTTGGAGCCTAATGGAAGGTCGTAAATGTTATATTCGTTTATCAAACTGCATCAAATTACTGTTAAGTACAATGATATCTATTAAATATTTTTAAAGTATCGTAACTTCTAATATCATGCAGTTATTATTATTTTTTTCTTTTGTTTGTGTAGAGTTTTTTTATGTTTATATTTTAATATTTATACCAGTTTCGCATTTTATTTTGATTGCAAAATGCGTATGTTAACATTGCCTGTGACGCAACAAAACATAAGAAATAGTGTAGAGCAAAATCTCACGCACGCACCTGTACTTAACACAGAATTTTGTAGTCCACGTGAGCGAAGCCGCGTGCGGAAAGCTAGTTTAAAATATAATCTTAGATCTAAGCCCTATACAATTTTTCTATTATGTTAGATGTCTATAACATGCAACGCTTGGTACGAATATGTATTGCATTCGTTCTATGCCTATTTACTATCCAAGTTTAAGCCGGTATTGGGCGGTTCAAATTCTGCTACGAATATCAATATCGGATTAGGTAAGGTACGCTTTTGATATACATATGTCCTAAGATGTTTGAGGAGTTGAGCTAGTTGAACTATCTAAATTTTATAAATGCCTTATTTGTAGTTTTGTATTGACTAAGTTTCTTGTAAGTCTAAATTAATAAATATATAAATGCTTGTTTCAAAATTTATGAAGGTTTAATTTCATGTGCAATAAAAAAAGAAAACTATAAATTTAAAAATCATATGCATCGATAGATGATTTATAATGTAAAAACTAAAAACCTAACCTTACATCCAAAAAAAAATATGAAAAAAAAATCGTGGGTACAATTTTCTTAAACAATGGCTCCCATTACAGACATGTTAGACACTTTAGTATTTGTATAGAAAATGTGCTCTATTTAAACTCAAAAACTATCTCTAAATCCTTTAAACTCTTGTAACTAAAGACACAAACAGTTATAAGTTAGTTCAAGGTGTAGATTTAGGCTTAATTTGAAGTTTAATTTCGCTTTGATCACTCTATCGATTGTTTATCTTCAGTTAGATTGCTGCCTCAGTTCAAACAGCGGGTGAATTAATCTCTAGTAATTACGCAATGTATAACAAAAGAAGCGATAAATTGTCACTTACTTCGGGGACGGGATTCATTATTTGAATTAATGATTTGTCACGCTTAGTGATTTCGGCTCACTTAAGAAAAATCGAAGGAATTTGCGTGGGGCTATTTAAATGGGGTTTGTTTTGGTTGAAAAATGCACAAGTTTAAATTGAAGAATATCTGCATAAATAACAAATAAGGCCTGAAGTTTAATAACAAAATAAATGAAAGCGTAGTCATATCTGAATAAAACAATTTACTTTGTAGGTTAAGTAATGTTGAGATCGTGAAGATCTTTATTTAAGTAAAGAGTACGACCAAATTATCTCGACCCATTTGTCTCGAATGTTCACAAATACTTAAATTTAGGTGTAGATTTCTGGTTAATTGGGAGTGAAATGTGCAATCTACTCTACAATTGCTGTGCTCTAAACAAACGGGCGACGTCATGGGTCATTAGCCCGACCTTCTTAAATTCTCGAGTTTTGGTGTACATTGCTGACAAATAGGGAGTCAAAATTGCTGTTTCAAACAATTGATGCAATGTATTTCAAACAAATTGTGGTGAATGCCCCTTTTCTGGACACGACCTTAAACTATCGTGAAATCAGGGATGTTTAGAGGCTTTTAAGGAACAATGGCCTCCCTTCGACACAAGCAAGCATTTATATGGGGATATTAAGGGAACTAGCCTCTGTAATAAAATGCGGTACGTTGCTATTAGTTTAAGTGATTTGCTGGGAACGACGGAATAAAATTTTGAGTAATTAGTGTTCTTTTCTTTAATTTGATTTACCTGGATTTTGTCAGTTTTACTTATTATGATATACATATTTTTAAATGATTCAGAGTCTTAACTAAATTCGAATTTAAAATTTACATTTTTGCGTTAACATGCCGATTTTTTTAACTTCTCATTTATGTTAACTTCACTTCATTTATCTTTTAATTACATAAAAGAAATAGTCCATACGTACAGAGTGGCAGGAATCAACTAGACAGTTATTCCAACTAAAATCCACTCCCCGTTTTATAAGGCATCCTAATACCCCCAGAACTTATGAAGATTAGTATATTAAAATCCAGATTAAGAATATCACCCTATTAAAATACCGATATAGATACAAAAATGAATTAAAAGCAAACTGTATTAAAAGGCACCTTTATTCTTCCAAAAAATATCTTCCATTAAGGGTGTATTAAACTTGCCTCAATACGGACAAAGTCGCAGACCAGCTTGTAACCTATAACACTAATGCAGAAGACAGTCCAACTTTCCTGCAATTCTGATTCCAACTGAAATCGAGTCCCCGTTTTATAAGGCACCTTAATACCCCCAGAACTTATGAAGTTTAAGCCAAGGCGCTCGTATAAGGCTTACTGGCCTTGAGGTAGAAGTTAATTGAAATCTTTTAAAGTTTATTTCGGCTATAAAGGTCCGGTACAAAGGCATGGATTTGTCCCCTGAGCTGGAATGGAATTTTATGGCGTCATTAACTTGATTGTTTTATATACATTATAGGCTTAGTGAGGTGTGTTTTAATTTGGGAGTGTTTATGTGGTACGGGGTATAGAGGGTATTTGGGTTTTAAGTCTGCGCTGTGCGTAAAAAAGACATTCAACGTAAGACTTTCAGAAAGTTTGATTGTATTTAAATGGACTCGATGTTGTAAAATTATATATCTTTATCTATAATAGTACTGTTTTTTTATATTATTTTCACAGGTTTTAACATGTTTAAACTTTATTGGTAACCAAGAAAAACTGACCAATTCTGGTTGAGTCTCAAATGTGAAGCATGTTTTATACCCTAAAAGATAATAAATCTACAGTTTAAACACAAACACTACACCATTCAAAAGCTGAATTATCAACGAATAACATAGGTTATATTTTATAGGCTATATATACAACATTATGCTACGGGAGCGAAGCCGCGCGGATCAGCTAGTCAAAAATAAAGAACAGAAATGACGTATAATTTCGTTCACAAAATACACCAAGGGCCAATTCAACAGCACTTATTTATTCGAAATTTGGCTTGCAATAACAGGCCTTGTATTATTCATCAGCCAATTATAGTAAAAGGACTGTTTCTTACGCTGAGGGGCTTGTTCCAGCGATTGGCTCTCTTTTAATACGATATCAAACGGGATTTATTTCAAGTACTATCCTATATTCGGATGGATGTTTTCTTGAATTTAGGAACGATATTATCGAAATTTTAACCCGGTCACCGGAGTAAAATGTTCACAGAAAATAAAATTAATAATTGAGAATTTACTATGAAAACATAGATAATTAGATACTATATTCTGTTTTCAATAGAAACCAGAAATACGAAAGTTTACGAACCTTTGCATTTGAAATTTATTATTAGCAAATACATTCATAAAAATAATTTAAATGTAAAGTTACTGCCTCAAAATAAATCGAAGTTGCTTTTATTATTAAAAAAAAAATTGACAAACTGAGCATTTTATTTCAACCAAAAAAACTTACTTCAACTTTTCTTCAATTAAAAGTAGCTTCACCAAAGTGAATTACGCTCGTAACGAGGCGGAAAGTAATATCTTATAAATTAATCAGACTCAAAATAAATAATACAATAGCGGACGTAAATAATACGGTCCAGGATTAGACCGACCCGTAAGCCCCAATTAGAGGGAGAGGCTTATGAATAGTGTTGCCAGATCTTCTACTTCGATTTACTTTTTCATCTAACCGAAATGAGTTCCTAGTTATATAGGATCAAATACTGGCCGGTTAAAAAAGAACGATAAAGATTAAAGGATGGAAAATAATGTTCTTAATTTAAAAATTCGCGGGAATCCTGACAGATAATAAATTGTTCAAAAGGGTTTAATATAATTATGTAACTTACGTTCATTATCTTAAATATTTATAAAAACGAATTAATTAGCTGATTTCGTGTTGTAGTACCTATTCTATATAATACAAATTTATGATTTCATTCTATTATCTCGTCTTCCTTAATAAAATTCAAATAATGGCTAAATTAATTTGCAGAGCATTACAAATTTATGGCTGCTTAAAGGCGTGTTTCATTAATATTTAAAACAGCCGGCGCTCCACAACATGCATTCGTCGTAATATAAATTGATTACGAAGCTCTTCAGTTAATAAATGTGAAATTTCAAATCCATTAAGAAAGTTCTGATAATAAATACATTTATATTCTAATTCGGGTGATGGGAGGGAAACTCATTGGGTTGGTAACAAGGACTGAAGTTTTATTGTGTGCTGTGAAACAAAACAGTCATATTTCTTAAATTTATTACGGGTAAAGTTTGGAATACGTGTTACAATTATTTGGTGTGATATAATATCCTTTCGTTATCTACACTAATATTATAAAGAGGATATATCTGATTTTTTGTTTGTTTGAATTGAATCAACTCCGAAACTACTGAATCAACTTGAATAATTCTTTTACCATTGATATTACCTTTTTTTGTCTTTGATGATACCTTTATTATCGCTGATG
>LQNK01003329.1:91827-143375 GCA_001586405.1 Phoebis sennae
ACAAAACAGTCATATTTCTTAAATGTATTACGGGTAAAGTTTGGGATACGTGTTACAATTATTTGGTGTGATATAATATCCTTTTATTATCTACACTAATATTATAAAAAGGATATATCTGATATTTCGTTTGTTTGAATTGAATCAACTCCGAAACTACTGAATCAACTTGAATAATTCTTTTACCATTGATATTACCTTTTTTTTGTCCTTGATGATACCTTTATTATCGCTGATGAATATAGGCTATATAACATTAACCTACGGAAGCGAAGCCGCGCGCGACAGCTAGTTAAATATATTATGGTAACACATACTAAAACAAACAGTTCTTATAAAAATATTTGCGTTGATATTATTAATTGATTTTGTTCCTACCAAGAATAAATGCTTTTTAATACTGCTAATACCAGTATTTGCAAAATAGATTGGTTTTCATATTATCCACAATCAGTTTTATAAATATTTAAATTAAAAAACCGACAAATTTACATAACAAATTCCCACATCTTTACAATAAAAGCGTTACCAATTTATAGCTTATTCCTTCAGCATTATCTTATAAAAATATGCTGAAAATGTAATACTTGGTAAGTCGATATGTTATTATATCTCATATCCGGGTTCTAATTCGCTACATTTCTCGTCCCCCGGGACGCCCTGAGCCCTGGAGTGATGACTCATGGACAATATTTTTTGATTGCGTTTCATGTGGATATAAATATTTATAAATTTCATTATAAGCTGAATCTTTATTTTACTATATTTTATATTTTTCAGTGTATTCCATACTAGCTGATCCGCGCGGCTTCGCTCCCGTAGCACAATGTTATATGTATGTCATATAAAATATAGCCTAAACGAATTCGGAAGAATCCCTCTAAGTAATGGTAAAAGAAATTTTTCAATCGGTACAGTAGTTTTTGAGCCTATTCAATACAAACATACAAAAATACAAAGGTTTCCTCTTTATAATATTAGTATAGAATGTTTAGTTGTCTTTTTGTATAATTTTTGGCATGTTCCCAACAATAAAAGACTAAAAGAATTTCAACAAAATGTGAAACCTATCTCTGCCATATTCTGTTTCAGATTTTAGGTTTAAGATGTTAATATTGTATTTTTACGACGGTATTCAGGTAAATCTGTAGCAGCTGGTGGTAATTACAGTCTAGTCTCGCCTTCTTGTGCAATAACTAACTGTTTCTGTGTATTTTTTGTATCTTAATCATTTTCCGTTTACGCATCCGAAGTTACTGGCTCATTTTATTTGTCTATGTTTAAATAAAGAAGTACACATACCTAAAAAAACGTTATTATATTCTTTTCTTTTTTTATTTATAGTCCACTAATATAACATAATGCTATAATTCCCTATAAAGACTACAATCTAGCCTTAAGACTAATAAGTAATTTAATTTTAACTTAAACTGCTACATAGAGTAAAACTAAGAATTTATCCATTGATACTTTTCTTATAGATCACATGGCTGAATGGAAAAAATAGAACCTGAACCATATAGATAAGTGAGGCTGTAATTAATTTGGTCGACTCGACTGAACGTCGCAGGTACAATTTCTCTTATGATCATATTAATTTATATCCAGTGTTAACACATAGGATAGTAGCGCGGTTTCACCCGCGTATGTCTTCCCCGTTCCCGTGGGTTTGATCAAAATCCTTTTTTATCGGATGCCTTCGTCCTAACATCTATCATGCAAAATTTCAGCTCGATCCGTCCACTGGTTTGGTGCATTGATAGATCAGTATGTCAGTCACCTTTCAGTTATACATGTTTAGATTCAAAATTCTAACTAACAAAGATAAAGTTATGGATTTCCAGTTCCTAATGTAATAGTTGATATCTATTTCAGATAATAATGCTTAAATAACATAAATACGAAAATGTGAAACCAATTTCATCTCAAAAGACAGCAAGTGAAGTGTAATTTTTAGTGAATAACATACAATATTTAATAGGCAAAATGGCAAGGCTGATTTATAAGTAGATAAAATATAGAAAATATAACGCGAATCACCGACACGTGGTTAAAGATTTAACAAATTATTTCACCGAAAATATAATTAAACTCACATGAGTAGACAATGAAGAAAATTTTAATACAAAATTAACATTGAACGAACTAAGAAGACAGTAATAACGTAACATAGCGCTCGGCTGAACGTCGCAGATCCAATTTCTGCTATGACCGTATTAATACTTTTATTAGGAGGTGTAATAAAGGACGTAATCTGAATTAGATCATTAATTGAGTTGGGATTATTACGATTTCTTACGATGTACAGATTAATATAGTTTCTGTTAATATTTTATTGAACGCAGTCTATATAACGGCTTCATAGACGACGATCATAAATTGAGAAAATGATATATTGTTTAAGAAAATATACATTAGTGAAAACGCAAAAACAAATTCTCATAGTCACGACATAGTATAAAACAAAGCAGATTTTCGCTGTCTCTCTACTATGTACGATCTTCAAAACTACCCAACGAATTTTGATAGATAGATTAATATAAAGAGTGAGTCATGGAATTCGATTGAATACTTATATGTATGTAACACGCATGATATAGTAAATAAATAAAAAAAAGTACTTGAAAAGCTAGTAAATAAATAAAGTTCAATGGCAATTGTAAAGATTCACAATAATTCTAACTCTGTGTAAGGTTTTTTACAATCTTCCATATGTAAAATAGAAATGAAAAGGACTACCATTTTCTGGAATTAAATCCAGTCTATTATTCCGGATTATGCAAAACATAATGTTTCTCTGTTGCACTGGATGCTAACAATTAACAATTTCGTATAGTAAATGAAAATAATAAATATCTAGTAAGAAGATATTTACGAAATTGTTAGTATACATTCAAAGGGGAAAGTGTAACAGGAAAACTTCTTGAAAACTAAGACAGAAAGATGATAAGCAAGTTACAATAAGTTTAAAAATTATGCTTAAAAAACTGACACTAAACGCATATTATAAAATTGACACTTGAGAACTTTCCACTAAACGATATTTTAGTTAATTCATAGTTGATATTACATAATTATTATGTTGATATGTTATTATTTTTAATGCATATAATTTTTTCAATGTAATTTAATTTTTATAACTTTGACGTTCCAAAGATATTTCTGGTAAGTTTTCTTGATAAATGATGATAAATAAATATTTTTTTTTGCAATTGTGCGAAGATGGGATAAGCTTGTTAGTGTTAATTAAAATTATATAAGTGACGTGTGGTTAAGAGTAAATCTTGGAAATGTAAACCACGTAATATATATAGAGAATTACATTTAATTAAATCCTGTAATGCTCAAGAAATATAATACAAAAACTTATACGCTGCTTTTATAAAGTGTAGTACAAAGCTACGACGTAGCACTTGAAAGAGCTCCGTAGCGTTAGTGCTACGAGCTGTATGTGCTACGAAAAGTAATATTCTGGTACAGTTTAGTAGATTTCATCTCTTTTTAAATTGCAAAATTTTAAAGTAAGGAAAATAGATAAGAGGGCTTAATTTTTGACTGTATGAATTTATATAAAATTGTCAAGGTTCTCAAACAATGTTTTGGAAGGGTTATTTCCTACCTATTCCATTTAATATTATTGTTGTATTATTGCCAAATAATAGCTTGCAATCATTTTGTAATTAAAACAGTTTAACAATGTTAGTCCAACTGATATTCAATTTTAGCATCAAAATAATCCGCCATTATTATGAATTTGCTAATTAAATTCACATTTAGCGGGTACTTTCATAAATATTAACGTTATTTTGGACATTATTAGTATTGGACAAGAATAGTGGACAGACAAACACGTGGCTTATGTTGTTGTAAAATACAATCATACTGTTGTAGAGCTAAATCTAATGGATGCTTCATTTTTAAGTTTTTCTTTTTATTTTATTTCATTTTCCGCCCGCAACTTGAGAAAGTATACTCTACGTCTTAGTCCTGGTTATTACTGCCTGCCTATCTTCAGGCTATACGTTATCCTGGGTCACACGTTATAATTATTACACTAATATTATAAAGAGGATAATTTTGTTTCTTTGTAATGGACAGGCTCAAAACTACTGGAGTGATTTTAAAAGTTCTTTCACCATTCGAACGCTACATTATCCACGAGTAACATAGGCTATATATATAATATTATGCTACGGGAGCGAAGCCGCGCGATCAGCTAGTATAATTATAGAAAGCTTGTCATTGTCATTAGAGCTATGTATTTTTTTTTAAACATTCTTCTTTTATGGTAACTTGTAGTTAGATCAAATTTCATTGTCTGTCTGTATCGTATTATAACGAATTATTGAGTCATACAAATCAAGAAGGAGCCCAGAGCAACCACATTAACCTCCAGCAGTAATTCAACTATGAATATCCGATGAGTCCGGTAATATAATGTTGCTATTCATGAGCTTATGATTCCTGTTATATACCGATATACCGATTATTGCAGTTTCAATTTATTTTACAAGCGTTTATTTAGCCTTGTGTAACCATATCTGTGAGAAATAAAAAATCTTGCAAATTAATATCACCTATATTTTTGTATTATTATATTCATAATATTTTTGTAACAAAAGTTTTAGTATTTACTTGTGTTTGTTTAAACAAGAATACTTTTCATATTAAATAAATAAACCTTTTAAAGGATTTATAACGCGGATTATTATACATTATTATTAACCCGACGTTTCGAACACTTTACAGCGAGCGTGGTCACGGGTGGCTGAGATGACAGTTGTCATTAAAAATTGTATACCTACTTCACTTATTTTGAACTTATGTATTCAGAAAAAGGGCTCGGATTCTTGCGAAATTGACTTACCGTGTCTCGTCTTTTGGTATGCTTGATATGTCGTTTTACATGTGACAGCTGACTTATAGTGACGCCTATAATGTAAAATATTGTATAGGCCGCTTTTAAAACCCTTTAAAAATATTCAATTTTAGTAGTTAGTATTTTCTTGTGCAAATATTTTTTTTATTTAAGTATGTCTTGTTTAATTATGGTTCAGTTATTCAAACCATAAAGAAGCCCGTTAACCGCATTAACCTCTAGTAATTCAACTATGAATAACCAATGAGTCCCGTAATACAATGTTGCTATTCATGAGCCCATGATTCCTATAATATGGCGGTATACCAATTATTGCTGTTTCAATTTAAACGTCACGAACACGTGTACGTTAGATATTTGTTTTGATAGAAATTAGTATTATGTTGAATGAAATTGTTAATGTTGTTCATTAGTTTGATCTTTATAACGTAAAAATTGTTATGATTTATCGATTGAATTTAGTGTTTTATTTCTTTCAGGCAATCATTAGGCATTCAATACATGTCATTCTAATAGGTACACGTTAAATGTATGTGATAGGGTTTGTAGTCTAAAATTTTTATAATATTTTTAAGCATACACTTTTGCTATCTATAGTTACACAAAGCGTTATAGGCCTGAAGTCACCTTCACAAATTTTTGATAAATACTTTTATTTATATGCCTAAAATAAACGTTAATTTATTCCAAAACGAGACTTACTTTTTTGCTTAAAAACACATAAACGTGTTAAAGGAAAATTATAAAACAGTTAAAAATATATCATGGAAATTTAATTATATTGTCAATGTCCGTTATAAATTAACTGTAATAAAATATTTAAAACTAAAGAGCAGCTGTGGTCAGCGGTCAGAAGTGACGATTCAATGAGTTTAATGTATTTTAATGGGACGGCGTATTAAAGAGAATATCGTTTATTATGATATTAACATATTTTAATGTTAATATCAAGTTGAAAATGTTGATATTGGCTCAAAAAACGCACGATGACTTTTATGTCATATAGACCAAAATTATAACGAGAATTCTTTTTTAAAATTAAGAATTTAATGTTTCGAATGTAATTAAATAAAATAAAGCATTCGGTAATATTAAACAAAAGTAATATTTCGTAAAACAAAAACAAAATCAACTTCAGTACCGTACAAAAAAATTGAAGAATCTTCAACAAAATTCCCGCTAACCCCTTCATCATAAAACGAGAAAAAGGAAAGTTGAACTTGCGATTTTATAAAACCACAAAAACAACTACACCGCTGCTAACCGCTTAGCATCGCATCGCACTCATTTTTACCTCATTAATTTTCTTACATCTCATATAATTTACCCTTGAACGCTTCCATACTTTAAGATAAGGGCTCTTTTATACTCAGCGACAGCAATAGGGCTCTTTTTTATTAAATCCGTCGGCTCTGGAGTGGCGACGACTGATAGCGGTTGTTTATTTATAAAACAACGCACTTTCCGCTCAAAGAATTAAGGGCATTTTCAAGCAAGACGACAGCTCAAGTAATGTCTTTCCGTAGGCCGTGCGACTTTTATTGTTGGCTTTAAGCTTATTTTATTTTAATTTAGACCTTTGTATCTTGGGTTTTATGATAAATCCTCCATTTGGAATTTACGTTTAATTTTTTCCTTTCTTCGTGTGAAATGTTGATAAAAATTAGAATGCGTTTAGTAAATATAATATAAATTCATATTAGATCTTTGTCAAAGTGGCTTAATCCAATGATTACACAATTCGAGGGCTTGATTTTTTTGATTTGGTTTAGTCCAAGCTAAATGAAAAAATCAAACTTAATATAAGTGGAATAAGATAAGTGGACGTATAAGACAAAAACCAAGGAAAAAATATTTTAAGAATAAGTAACGAAACCTACATACGAACTCAAGCGAGTAAATCATCACGCTATTTAATGAAACAATAACCAGAACCCTCAGCTCGAACGTAATTCAAAGTCAATTGCATAAATGCACAAATTGAACATTTAAAGTTCGATTGCTTAATGGACGTTATAAATATGCAAATGAAAACGCTGTTGGTCTATACCAGGGGTTCTCAAACTGTCCGTAGAAAGCAAGGGAGGCCCTGAGCCAGAGACTCTAAAAGCTCATTCCACCCATCCGCGATACGTCCCGATTATGTTGAAAATGAAAAATAATTACATCTATATTAGTTGTATTGCTCTAATTAAGTTTAACTTTAACTATGATGATATAAATAATGTTTATCCTAAATCAGGTAAAAACCACATTTAAAACTAATTTGCCGCTACCATTTCGTTAAAAGAAGAGTTTAACATGTCATGTTAAATGTTAGGGCGCTAAGAGCGTTTTGATTTTCTTCTCACTGGAATCCACATTGTGTACCCAAGGTTACTTATTAAACGTGACTCATAAGTACTTTGAAGTTATTATGAAAAAATATGTCTATATCTATAGCTATACTAGTAATAAAGAGATTGAGAACCACTGGTCTATATTTTACGGTAAGCACGGTATGATTGGCCTTGCAAGGATTTCGGCTCTGTTATTCTATGCAAATGATCTGCATAGAAGATGTTTGGACTGCATTGTCGGATGCTCTCTTAGAAGCTATTATAATATCATGAATATAGTGTATTATGCTAAATACGAGGTGTTTCGTTTGGTTTACGAATGTTTGTTTTAACACTTGAATTGTTGATGCTTCGGAAGGAAGGCACCGACTTTAAATTAATTCTTATTTAAGTATATTAAATAGTCAAATTGTAGGCTTAGCTGATAAAAAAAAAACTTTTGTAAATTTTAGACGTCAATGATGAATATTTTAAAAATATTATAGTGCAGTTATAAGAAGATCTTAGAAATCTCTTTATCAAAGGTTGAAGTAAAATCGATTCATATTATTCTTAATGGCATCGCACTCATTTTTACCCTACCATTATAAACCCGAACATCTCAAAAATTCAATACAATCATGAGCATTAATAACCCTACCTCGAACCGTCGTCTGTAAGTTTTTATGCAAACATTATTCTAGCGTCCTCTAAACCTGCATACAGCTAAATGTGCCTCTTACTTGGTCCCTGTTTCGTTTATATTTCACCTGCTTTATATTTTTAACCACGCCCTATGCATCTGGCGGGACAATTAGGGCTCTCATTCCCAACTGCACCCAATTGGGACGGAATTAAGAGATAAAGGTAATGTAGGGTAAAGAAGCGCGAACAGCTGTGAGTGCTCAATTTCTCGGAGTTTTCCTTTTGTTATTTTTGTAAGAAATGTTCAGTGGACAATATTATGTTCCACATATTGAACAGATAATTCTATAATGTTACATTTTCGTGATAAATAAAGAAGATAATAGGGTAAATGTTTTCACTTTTAGAGCGATACTCATGAACAAAATCTAGTTAGTCTTGCATACTTCGAGTATGCTAACTATAACCGGTATACAGTTAAGTACGTATGTCTCTTGTTTATATTTCACCTGCTTTGTATTTTTAACCACGCCCTATGCATCTGGCGGGACAATTAGGACTCTCATTCCCAACTGCACCCAATTGGGACGGAATTAAGAGATAAAGGTAATGTAGGGTAAAGAAGCGCGAACAGCTGTGAGTGCTCAATTTCTCGGAGTTTTCCTTTTGTTATTTTTGTAAGAAATGTTCAGTGGACAATATTATATTCCACATATTGGGCAGATAATTCAATGTGATAATTCCGTGATAAAAGATAACAGAGTAAATATTTTTAATTTTAGAGCGATACTCATGAACAAAATCAAGTTAATCTATACTAATATTATAAAGCTGAAGAGTTTGTATATTTGAACGCACTAATCTCAGGAACTACTGATCCGATTCGAAAAATTATTTTAGTGTTAAGTAGCCCATTTATCGGGAAGGCTATAGGCTATATATCATCCCGATATTCCCACGGGAGCGAAGCCTTGCAGCTCGATTTGTATACTTAAAAACCAGCATACAGCTATGTCCCTCGCTTATTCCTTTAACCTTTGTTTTTTTAACCATGCCCTACAGACTGCATCTGGCGTGTCAATTATGAGTCTCATACTAAACTGCACCCAATGGAGACGGAATTAAGAGATAGTTGAGTGTAATTTTGTATAAATAAGTGCAAACAGTCTGTGCGGGATTCTGTTACTTATTTTGCGATTATTATTTTAAAATACGTTGAAGAAAGTTAATGAAAAATATACTTTTCTTCAACGTATTTTCAAAAATTCATATCAGTTTGAAAGTTAATGAAAAATATACTTTTCATTAACTTTCAAACTGAAGTATTGAATAACTTCATAATTAGTCTAATTGTTAGTAAAACATAACTAATAATATAGTACAATACAATAATATAATTAATTAAAAGGACAGTTCTGACTCGATTGCAGTAAATACTTTAAAGGGTAAGTAATGCCTAAAATAAATACTACTCACATAAAACTGGGAACAAAACATAATTTAATCAACAATAGCATGTTAGTGCACAAGCACCTTTACGCAAACTTGATTAGAAAATAGGTAGAAGTTTATGTGTGCCTGGCGAGTTGCCAATTGTACCTTTACTAAATCTCCCGCTAAACAAACACCGGGTCATTATCCTCCCATAAATATTTTCCCAGAGTTGCCATATACTACGTGACAGATCGCTGCGATAGCGAGATTTACTATCATAGTCGCTAATATGATATTTGGACAAAAATAGATTTCTATAAGCTGCTTACTGCATCTGTGTAACTACATTTATCTAATGTGATAAGGCTTTGCCAAGAAATATTGGCTTAAGATTGAATCAGCTATAATCGTTTGCAATATTTGGACTTATTGTTACTCTTGGGAATAATATCAGTTCTCTAAATTTTGTTTTCTGTTGCATAGTTTTGAAAAAATAATTTGCAGTTGTCTAATATTTGTGTAAACTGAGCAAGTGAAATATTTTAAAAGTATTAATAACGTTAGCCCCACGTTTTACTGAGTCATTTAATAGAAAGAAAAAATACAATTACTGACCTTACACAAGTATTTAATACTTAAATGAATTTCTCAAGACTAAAAAAACTGTAAGCTAATTGTTACTGAATAAACATTTTTGATGTTTTTTTATTTTGATTTTGACTATATCGCAATTCAAATCCATAACACCCAATATTTCTTGATAAGAGGTACATATTTAGATAACCATTTGATATTAAATCGAATCTTATTATTAATCAATATGCAACGCTTGTAATAAACCAGGTAACTACTACCACGGCATTTCTCTCATAAATATTACCGTCATCGAATCCAAGATCATATAAACCACAGCTAGTAATTGCGACGTTGATAGCCCATAAAAATATCATGCAGAGCATAAATATCTCCCGTCCCGCTCCCACCGTACATCTCTTTCACCCTATTTTTTATTACAGTAATGAACCATTTCACAAACATTTCCGCATGACGTTTTCTTTGCCTTATTTTTCTCTTCCCACCGAAGTATATTGTTTACTCGTACAGATAATGTTTAATGTACAGGTTTATTATATTTTGTGAATTCCTTTTTAATGAAGCCATTTTAATGACAAGATTTTTATGCGTGTACATAAAAGTCCTTTGCTTTTTAAATAGAATGTTTATTTCCTTGTGCCAAAAGCTTTTCTATTCATACTAAATGCTGCATGTTTACATTATTAAAAAAGGATTCACATTCAGTTTAAAAAAAGACAGAAGGATGAACGTAAATCTATAGTATCTAACTATCTATACTAAAATTATGAAGAGGAAAGTGGTGTGGTTTTTTGTTTAATTGTTAGTTTGAATGAAATAGGCTTCGAAATTACTGGATCGTTATTATTATTATTATGTCTAATTTTATATTTGTTATAGGTAGACCACACTAGCTGTCGTCAGTGAAAAATCGATAGGTCTATACAAGTTGGACACCCAGATATAGAGACACATAATAGTGAAACAAAACGTATATCCGTAAGTGAAGCCGCATGAATGTAATCAGTTGAAACAAGGTGTAGAAATAAAGCATCCTCACTGCCGGCGAAATGGATTGAGCTCGGAGGATCGGAGCAATTTTTGTTGAAAGCACTCCTTCTATATAGATAGCTTAAGGTATTTGTCCACTTTAACGGACGTGCGCTCAGAAAACACCGTGTTCGAATAAAAGTAATCGAAGAGGGTAGACTTTATTTTGTAAGTGAAATGCTGGTTTTGTTGGTTTAACAATGCTGACGTACAGTGTAAGATTCTCGTAAACGAAAGTAGATTGTATTTATGTAATTTAATTTGACACGTTATAACATGGTTTTTTAAATTATATTCAGTTCTGAAAACTCGTCGAATTTATAAATTTACATTAAAACAATAATTATGAGTAAAGTCTTTATTTTAATTTAAATGGAGAAGGTCGATGCCAGTGTGAATATAGTTTCGTAGGTATAATTAAAATTTTCTTCTTTCTTTTATTTCTATATCATAAAATATTTAGTAAGTTATGTATTTATATATTATGTAAAGCACTATGAAGGTGATAGAATGTTTTTGTACGTAGGCCGTAATGTCCGCATGCATTATGCATGTAATCAAAGTTACAAAATCGCATGACATTACAATCATGCGCGCACCTTAATGGCCGCCCGCTACCGAATATAAATGACAAATTAATAAAAATACCATAATCAATGGAGATTTATTCCAAGTACAAGGTTTTAAACCTGACGTCCTAGTCTCCTATAGATTGGACCTCTAACGAATGAATAATTACACAATGATCCCATTACGAATGCAAAAATGGGGTCCCCTGATGCATATATAATGGTGCCTTTAATTGTGGTCTAAGTGAGAGGGTTCATTTGAATATTCAGGACACTTAGGTGGACTTGAATGGGTTGATAATTGGAATGGACCATATAATATACAGTCTTGTGCGGGTATTGATTTGGGTAGGACTTATGGCGATTGCATATGAGTCTATCGGAGTCTCAGTAAACTTAAGACTGATGGATTCGTCGTTGGATAGTCTAAAGCTTGGTAGCAGGAACATGAAAGGGCACAAAGGTCCTTTTATGGCTCAAGCAAGCATTAAAGACGCAATTTTGGAAACTCTGAACTAGACTACAACTATTTGCAATTATTGACGATTGGTAAGAGTGACAAAAAATAAGAAAAGACCTAAAAAGACGAAGCATAAAAATAATTCAGCGAAATCTTAAAAATAAGACCAAATAACGAACATTAGCTGAGTTAAAAAGTTCAGTATTAAATATATTCCGAGAGCTCGTTTTAAGCTCTCAAAGATCGCTATTAGCCAGTCATTATTATCGCTTTTTTAGTATTATAAAGTGTAATAGGTTTTGCGAATTAAGAACTTTTATAATATGCTTCTGTCTAACAGGTAGATTCATTGACTATGTTTGCAAGACAATTTTAGGATGTTTGTTTGGGATTTTTTATTTTGATCTCGCAAAAGTATTTTAACTTATTTGGATTATACTTAGATAAATATCTGTCGATACTATCGTAATATAAAGTGAGATATTTTAAGAAGTTAGTGTAAATTCTGTTTAATATTACGGTTGCCTCGAAGAGATGGCTTTGAAGACATAAGGCCGGCAATTATACTTTTATGTCATATTGTACCTTTTTTAATTTTTTCTTTGGTGTGTATATTAAGTTATTGTATATTATAGATATTTTATTCAACATTTTCAATAATACTTACTAAAAAGTCAAGCATTTTTTGTTAAAATGGACCTATTCACATTATTATTTTTAGTTCCTTTTTATTCAAAGGATAATTTTGCAGTTTAATTTAACGTACTTATTTGTACCTAATTTAAAGTACAGTAAACCCAAAGCGACTATGTCAAGCTGTTAGCGATATAATTTAAAAGGAATATTCTAGAAGCTCTATCCGTATAACGCAGTAACTGTTGCCAGGTCGTGGCCACTCATGTAATAACTTGCACCCATGGGATCGTATACTGTGGAATATCATTTTGTTTATATTCACTTGTTAAGCTTTAATTAGAGCGGGTATTTTACTGAATATTGTGGAGTATTTGGAGTGAAATTGTCTAGGAATTTTGATAGAAATTTTTGGTACTATTAACTGAAAATTAGATGGAGAGTGGCAACATTGCGGGTTATTTCTATAAAACGGAAAATCCATAGAACAAGAAAGGATGAAGTCTCCATACTCTTATTTTAAGATATTTTAATGATTTACTGAACTCCCTTTCGAAAAAACAATGTTTTCTTAAAGCTTCTAATACTTTGCTAAAAACTGAAGACTTATTTGAAAAAAGAAGAAAGAAGAAACAGTTCATTTCATTTATTAATTTTAATACAAACAGTACCTTAATTTTGGTGAAATAATTAATAAATTTTACTTCATTTTAGTACAGTAATTTTTAAAATTATTCACATAACACAAACAGGCTTTTGTCTCATACTTTTTTCTTTCACATTAACGTAGATTTCACAGTTATTTCGAATGATTCATAAAAATACATCCACAAAATTGGAATGCCCAATGTCACAAAACACCGTTCAAAAATTAAAAATCGATTCTCGGATTGAAACATTGTACATATCGAGTTCAATAAAAGTTTATCCGCTAAAGTTGAGTCTAATATCACGATGCATCCAAATTGCTTCGGAAACAAACAGACCGATCTCATGTTTGTCCCGTAACTTCGGGTCCTCCAATTCAGGTCAATATCTTCACGGTAGGCGTAGATGGTCAATATTATTGCGCAATTTTATAAAAATCGTCAAATTGCCTTTAAATGGATTTACATCGATGATAAAATCTATGGATTGTAAAGTCTCCATAACAATAATAGGACAGTTGCTTGGACTTTCCGTTAAATTCAAATTTAAAAGAGCTTCTCGAATTTCTTGCCAGTTCTTCCGGTAATGACAGCCTTCCAAATCTGTGTCAAATGAAAAATAATAATTTTGTAAATGACGTTCTAAAAGTTAAGCGCTACAAAAGAGGCCATTTTGGAAAATAAACACTACTAAAAACTATTATGGAATCCATTTAAAGGCGGATTAGTTAAAAAAAAACAGCAGCTTTGCATTTGTCTTCGTACATTATGCACTGTTAATATTTAAAAAAGGCGCTCTCTAGCTTTTTAACCCTTCGCTCTTAACAGCCTATTGACAAAATTTCAAAATTCCCAAACATCCAAAATTGCAAACACGCCTTGAAAATTTAATATTATACTCTAGCCAAATTGGATGACGAATGTTTAATAACAAAGCGTTGCCTAGCAACCATTAACAAGCATATATTAACAACCTTTTTATTTTATTTTTTTCAGTCATAAAACCAATATTAAACATTTATGGATATAATTTTGGAGTAAAAAATTTGAATAAACCAATTGAATAATCTACTGGTGCTTAGAATCTATTAATATCGAATATATTAATATTCGAGTATATAGTATTAACTAAAGTTTATCAATATAAAATATTTTTTTTATTTTTCAAGTTAGTCTCATTATATAAGAAATGTAAAGACTATTAACAAATATGTTATCTGATGTTATTTCGTATATTAATTTATAGGTTATTTATATTTTGTCCCTTTTTAAGAATGTGATAAATTAACTATTGTATAATTACTTTAAAAACTATGGGAACGTAAATTTAAAAATATATATATATATATATATATATAATTCGCGATTAAAGGCGGAACGGAACAAAAAACTTCCAATCGGACCCCGGATTATACTGCAATTATTACCCGACTGATTTCAAAACTATTTTAGCGTATGCACCAGAAAAGAAAATCTCTCACTTCCTAATTTGGATAATTAGCCAGAAAACATGAAAATGTTTAGAAAACCTGCAGTTTTTATGTTTATAGGGCTGTCTAGTTGAAATAATTAAACTTGATTTTTATTTTTCATTTTATTACACAAATATTAAAGGGTTTTGAGTTTTTCTAGTGATATATGACAGGAGAAAAAAAACATTATAATCCTTTATAAAAAACGTGCAGTAAAATGGTCAGATAGATGAGTTGTAAAAAATATATATAAATTGAATTGTGATGACCCTAAATAGGTTTGTTTACATTTATTCGTCATTGAATATGGCTGAAGTATAGTAGAATTCACTACGAACCAGTATTATATTATCTGTGCTACGGACATAGAACTAGACGAATAGGTATAGTGTAATATAGAGGGGATAGAACTTTTATTGGCCTAGCTCTGAACAGCCTCATCGTTTAGACGTTATGGAGGTCCGCTAAGATAAACTTTACGGTTCAATTCTAATTCGCAATATTTTTTATTACCACTAACTTTTTATACAACGCATGCTTTTTTCGAAGGTTTATTGGGAAGATAAATTGGGAAGGGTATTGTTTGGATTAGGGAATATCAATTTTGATATGCACGTGTTTGGATACGCGAATATGCTTTTTTGGTGAGGTTAATATTTTATAGAAGTTTGATTTTTTATTATAATGTAATCTTATTTTGTGACGTTCGATTTAAGAACGTTTATTATAAGTTTATTATCATTACTTTGGACGAATCCGATTTGGAATATAACAATTTTGACATTTTTATAAAATTTTATAGTTTTAATGAAGGGATACCTACAATACAAATTGTAACTAAAAAAATCATTGTGTTTTCTTGTGTTCATTTTAACGCGAGTATTTTTCATATTAAATGAAAAAAAATCAATAAAAATAAAAACATTTCAATTTTTGATTGTATCTTTTGGTTGTAATATTATCTTATATCAAGATGATTCTGTCAAAAAACTGTGGCGTATTTTTTAATTAACATCCACAACAAACATTAATAAAAATGCGTTATTCGTAACAAAATTGGGTCTTGGTTATATTTGAGAATCCCAACCATCAATCCAAACATTTTTAACCGAGCAAACAGGAACGCCAGAATTACGTCACGAAATCACCCTTCCCATATAAACACTGTAACGTGATTACGTATGCCTAAACAAATACGTGTCTGTCTTCATTTTAAACATAATTGAGGCTTTTTGTATGGAGTTTGTTGTTTTGGCGTTTGTAGTGTTCTTATGTTCTCACTTTACTATGTGTTTGCAAAGAGACTTCATAAGTCGAAACAAAAGATTTTATGATTTTCAATTTAAAATCAGAGGATTTTTAAATATCGAACGATAAAAAAAAAGAAAAAATGTTATTTATGTTTTTTTTATGAGTGACAGGCAGGTATTTGACCACGAGCCCACCTGATGGTAAGTGGCACTGTGGTCTAGGTGGCACCATACCTACCTGTAAGAAACCCATTCCCAAAACCGTCGTGGTGTAAAATAAATGCACTACTAATGATGGATATTTGGATGTTTGTGTGTCAATCACTACTGGATACCCGTTTGACATCCATCACATCTGATATTAAGTGGTGATGCGATCTAGGATGGTAATGGACTGCCTAGAAGAAGCCTATTCACTCTACGCTTAAAGAGCCCTAAGCTATAGGTGTCTGGAAACATTTGTACAATGTCTTGATTTATACATTCGGTTCACATTACAACGCGAGGTCTAAATCAGAGCGATCCAAAACATTTTTAAATATCGAACAATGCGTAAATTTAAAAAAAGAAAGCCAGAAAATTTTAAATATAGAATCCCATATAATGACGTCACAAAGCGCCCCAACCAGGGCTATATAAACAGTCGGTTGTAACGTGATTACAACACGTACGCTGATTCCTAAACAAATACCGTCGCATGTCTTCATTTTAAAATGGCGCCAACGCTCGCACCGACTTAATTAAAACGTAAAATTGTTCTAGTTGTTACTAATTGGATAATTTAGGTTCTGTTGTTGTTTACTTTATGGTGGAATGTAATATGGTCGTTTTTAATGGTATTGCGAGGTCTTTTATTGCTTGTCGATGGGTTTGGAAATATTGTCAGTTTACAAAGAGAAAAACTAAAGAATACTTTTTTTAATAAATGAATATAGTTTTTATTATGTTTTATAGAAGTTGCATTTCAAATAACCCGGTATAATCCAAAAACGTATTAATTTTTTGAAACAATTGTTAGTTCTTTTTCCCAAATTACGTAAATTATATTACCATTCAAATATCAACAATCCATTATGTGTGTTTAGTATTTTGTTACAATAAAAACAATGTTATTCATTCATACTAAAAAGTTTTACACGAAGCAATAATAATGGACGAAGGAAAAAATAAAACAATAATAAAAAAATCAATTTGTCAAACAAACGTCACTGATTCCTGCCAAAATTATAACAGATTAAAAATTCCGAACGCGTGGACGCTCCAAACAAAAAATCCCTTAAGTGTGTACCAACAATTTTATGAGTACACATCGTATTTCATTTGTTTAAACGTTCGCAATTAATACGCAGAGCGCGTTGGCTTTGAAAGGCCTTAATAAGGGTCGTTTTATACTGTTTGCAATCTCTTAATTTTGCGCCTGCTATAAGCTGCGCAAATAGCCTCGAACACGAGATGAAAGTTCTATTGCGTCTTGTTAATGTCCCCGTTTTGATATTTGGCTTGGATTTGATGTTATTGTTGGTTAAGAATTAATATTCTTAGCAATTAACACCCTTATTCTAAGAGCTTTACCTTAATACCCCTCCACTGAACCATGGCTAAGGTTACTTCAAATCTGACGTTAAGAAATATTAATACGATATTATAGGTTTGACATAACTGCAGTATACACCAAAGAGGCCGAATAGTGACCTAGGTTGAGTGGAGTCGAGCAATGCTCAAGGTGCGTAATAGAATACGGGTGTAAGTTTGTGTAATTGTGTGTGTTTATAATTTTCTATGTATTATGATTCTGACGTCAAAAAGGCAATGCCTATCATTTCGTTTTTGAAGGGATTCTATTCTCTGCGTGATTTTTTAAATTTAAAATTAAATTTGAAATTGTTTAAATATTCCTCTACTTATAACTACCAAACGCATTAGCATATTCCAACAACATTAAAATTAACTTTATCTCACCGTCTTATCCATAATAACCCATAACGGATTTAAGTCCGTTTCACCGTCCGAGATTCACCTCAAATAAAAAAATCGACTTTAAATCTCTTCGGATCCCGAGATCCTTTATGGCTGTCAATTTATGAAAAGCGAAAGTTTGCGAATACCTTTTTTCTTTGAGTGATTTACGTTGAAATTCATTTTGATGTTAATGCGTCGGTCGGAGCTGCGATTGAGGTGTGTTCGTGGTTGTGAATAAATTGAACGCCTTAAAGGAACTCAAGGGTTTGTTTATTTGAGAATAATGTTTGATTCATTTGTGTATAAGAATTTGCAAGCTTGTTCTACTGACATTTATATCTCGCGTTTGCTAAATAATACGTTTTCGTGGTGATCTTCTTTGGGATGTTAATTTTCTCAGTACCTAGTTTGGTCCAGTATGGACTAAAACAATGCTCGAATTCTACTCCTAATAAATTATTTTATTAGTGCAAGGTCAGAACTTGACACTTGGCGTTGAGAGGATGCTACGACGGAAGAAAACGATGGTACAGAAAAAATATTTTTTATGGTACTTAAAAGAACTTAGTATTTAGAGATATTCAATATTTTCGAAAATTAAAAAGAAAATAATTATACCCTTTGTTACACTTTTTTGTTGCCAGACTGCAAATGGTGGAATTTTTCAATCTGATTTTAGATCATATCCATCACACGCACTATCGACTATTAAACAAAGATTTTAAGGGGTTCATGCATATTTTAGGTATCATATTATCCATACTTAACGCTTATCCCTAATTGTAGGTAAAAACATATAAATATTAATAAAATATATTGATTAACTTAGAAAAAATTAAGGGAAGATGAGGGATTGTATAATACGAGTATTAGAATTAAAAGCAAGAAAGACTAAGGGTTATTCCATAAATAAATCTTACTACTATTTCATAAATATCCCTTTAATTGAATTTGAAACCGTCTAACGTATAAGGCATATTCATAAGATCAATCAAGATCTTTTGAACCTGATTTATTTTTAACGCGTTCCTCAGATAGCAAATAAACACGTAAGACTGAAGCACTAAATCCGACGTAACTTAGGTCATAAAGTGTAAAGCCCTACCTCATAGGCGTGTCGGAGAAAGAGAGATTGTCTGTGATTAACAATACGGAATTTATTTCTTCTGGCCCAAGTAAATAATACAAGAATAAAGTTCAACCAAGTGCTTAATAAGGTTGCCTGGGAGAAATCGCTCCTGGTAAGGTCGCCTCTTTGTACGAATATGTCTAATGTCTTGTATTGTTTTATGTGTTTAATGTTTGTAATTTGTATAAATAAAGTTTTAAAATAAATACATTAAAAGTATATATATCAGTAAAAAAAAGCCATTTAGGAATAATTTTTTATGCATGAGATCGACGTGATAAAAATATTATTAAACATATACACTAGAATATTTTTTAGCCGTATATCGTGTTTTTTTTTATAATCCTTTACATTGATTCCATCTTAGTGAAATGACATGGACATCCTATGCCGAAAGTAGTAAAAATGAATTGAATACTTAAAACAGTCAAGACTAAATACAAAATAATATTCTATAAATATTTACATCATGACATTGACAATTCATTTACTGTAAACAAATGTTTCTAACTACATAAATTCCAACAAACTCTCGCCGGCTCTTAAACTACAAGCTAAGACTACGCTATAACGGCGATAGGTAATCGTATAAAACTAGGCAGATTGCGAGCGGAGACGGGCGTAATCTACTTGTCTCGTAAAGTACCCCTATGAAGCCTTATTACATGTTTACTTTTCATAAACATTTTTGAAGATAAACAAGATTGGTTTTAAGATTACAGGGTTCTAGTCTATTTTAGATTGTGTCCTAACTCGATTAAATTTTTATTGTAAGAAAAATAAATGAAATACAGTCATAAAAGAAATAATAACAAGAAAGTGTTTTAGAATAGTTTCAATCATCTGCTAATATTATAAACGCGCAAGTTTGTGAGAATGTATGTTTGTTAGTTTGTTACTTTTTCACGTAAAAACTACTGAATCGATTTTGATGAAATAGTATAGAAAATGATAAAATAATAAAAGATTGGTATTAGTATGGAAAATGCGATCTGTACGATGTGGACATCTACGTTTAATGTACACTTTCATTTATTTTCTTCCTATCGTAATAAACACATTACGATTACAATTAGTACAATCAATGTTCCTTTTCCATTTGACATTAACTTCATATTTGAAAAAACCACAGATAATATAATACTATACTAGTACCAAAACTAACACTTGATCAGAACATCTCACTAAGGGTTGCCACCTTTTTTTGCAATTAAAGTACATTGGTTATTATAGATAAGAAAAACAAAGTACATAGATTCAAAATAAAGTACAAGTAGTATGGAGTGACGAAATTCATTCAATACCAATCACCAAAATTTCGTTTAATTAAAAAAACACTTTCTCTTCATGCGTAATAAAGTATTTTCGTGTGCTTTATTGTTCTCATAAAGTAGAGAGTACAATTGAAATAACGTACAATACTTTATTATAAAGTACGGGTGGCAACCCTAATCTTACTCCCAGATCTTCGCAGATCGGTTCTATTTTTTGGCAAAAAGTTATTATTTGTCCATTTTTAGTGACGACTTAACCTTTACATCAGAGCTTAACCACAGATACTATACTAGTACGAAAACTAACACTGGATCAAAACATCTCACTCCCAGATCTTCACAAACTCCAAACATTTCTATGCATGATCGGATCTCTGAACGAAACCCAAAGAATGGGAGTTGAAAAGTAGCATTAACTAAGAAAAGAGTTAATGGAAGGTAACCGACTAACGGATTAACTTCCCTAATGGCGCCGAGTGATTGATTCGCTTTATGATGGATCATTATAAAATAAAATATTCCTAGTGTCGAGTTGATGTCTTCGATACGTTTTGATATTTGATATAATATTTTTTACGTAATGTGAAAACTTTGAAGATCTGATTTGCACTTTGAATAGATTTCAAAAGTAAAATAAAAGTCATTTTCTACTTGAATGTGAGTAGTGTGAGGAAGTCGGTTCTATTTTTTGGCAAAAAGTTATTATTTTTCCATTTTTAGTAACGACATACCCTTTACATCAGAGCTAGTCCTAAATCAGTCTCAGTCTGAGAGTTTAATGGGTATAAACATAATTAAAACTCAACCACAGAGCTTATTCTGTTGATTTTCAAGTTCTCTGGAATATCTTCCACGTGGATGATCAGACTTATACCAAATTTCACACTGACACTCTGCTCTCTTGAAAAAAGTCAGTTAAAACTTTAAATTTAATGACTGATAAAAATCAGCGTCAAACAGAATACAAAAGAATTGAATTGCGCAGTTAAACAAGCCTTTGACCCTACCCCCACACAGGTTACGTCGTGTGCACTATCCTTTGTCCCGTAGAAGTGTGAACGCAGCCCAACCACGAACGAATCAATATTTACACCGAATACAAGATTAAAGCAATGAAAATCGGGCAGACAAAAACGTCATTAAGAGGAGTACGAGCAAATCCGACGTCGGCTTTTGTGTTCCGATGTTAAGGGAATTATCAGCCCGGTCCGGCTTCAAATTCCATCCTCAATGGGAAACGAATAATCGACTTTTCGGGTAAGTAGGTTCTGTCCGATAACGTGTATAATTATTGTAATTTCGACTGTTTGGTCTGTTGATTCAGTACTCTGTGGTGGAAGTATAATTTGATGTGAATTTCATTTGAAACAGATTTGCTTTAAATTAACTAATTAATGATACTAATTGAGACATAATTCCGTGAGGAAATTCTTTGGTTCACAGTTGGTTCATATTTGATAGTTCAATTTATTAATGAATATTTCAATTTCAAATTAACATAATAATCCTTATTTATAATTTGGTGTGATTTTTTTCTATAATTTTTTTTTTTATGTATACGCGACGTATACTACTATTATGGACGTATATATCTACTATTTTCATTGCCGCTATACAATATATATTAAAAAAATATTAAATATTCCTGTATACGGGATGTATACTATTAACGTACGGATTACTACTATTATACTATTATTGACGTATAGACTATTTTCATTGTGGCTATAACAATAACTACTAAAAAATACTTTAAATTTTTTATTATTTATTCTTATAGCCTCAACGAAAATACACAATTTGTGATTTCAGCTTTTACTCCGACTTGCATTTATTAGTATTTTTTGTTTTCAAAATTTCCCATAAATTTAGATACATGCGTAAACCGATCGAACTTATCAGAGCAAACTGTTCGCAGATTAAAAATGTCTATCCACGTGTACATTAGTCTGTACAAACTCGTGTACTAATTAAAAGTTAAGCGGCTGTTTCGGACACTCCATTCCCGAGCTTTTTTGTTGAGCCAACGTATGCCACTTGTAACTGCAAAACATTCTGTCAGTTGAAAGTGATTCCTTTTTTTGGATAGTATGCATTGTGAATGCTGGGTGTTTGGGATTTTTTTAACTAGTCTGTGTATTTTAACTTGATCTTAATACAACTAACTCTTAATATAACTAGAATTCCTAAATAGCCACTCCTCTTATATAATACGGTGCTGACAGAATAACAGCGTTTCAGCCTCTGCTGTAACATTTATGCTGGGTCAGTAATCCAGTCCCTGAGGTGATACAGATGTAATTTTTATTTTTTAGTAATAAGAACTATTATTTTCTACCATCTACTGTATTGTATCTCTTTTTTGGGAATAAATGTTATCTATTCTATTCTATTTATCTATACTTATATTATAAAGAGGAAAGATTTGTTTGTATAGGCTCCGAAACTACGGGAGCGATTTGGATGAAATTTTGTACAGAGATTCTTTGAAACCCCAGGAATGACATAGGATAGTTTTTATCCCGAAAATCCCACGGAAACGGGATATATACGTGAAAACGTATGTCACTTGCGAAAATATTGTTTAAATGATATCAACATTCATTTTTGGGTGTTGTACAATTCTGTTTTAGCTAGCTTTAATTACTAAATTTATTGCATAAAAGGTACATTTGTGTTTGTAATTTTTTCATACGAAAACTACTGGACCGATTTTAAAAATTCTTTCATTATTAACTGCATCTTCACTGTGACATAGGCTGTATAACATTAGGTGGAAGCGAAACCGCGCGGAGCAGCTTGTATATTATATTTTTAAATCTAGTTCTTACTATACCCAACTCAGTTTTTATTTCAAAAACAATCTGTTAGTTGAAACTAATATTTTTTTATTCTCGTTCACTTAATATTATTTTAATTTTCCTTTTTCGGTTAAATTTAATATGTTGATACAAAAATGTTTATTTAAATACAAGCTTATATATAACTTATTGGTATTTGGCTTAAAACGGATTTAATAAAAAATATTGGAAACTGTATTTCGTGAGGGCAACATTTTTCTATTTATGTTTGTTTTAGACGCTGTGGTCAAAGGCAAAAATCCAGCCTGAAATAACATTGGTATACTAGAATTTTACAGTCTGTAAATATAGCACTAGTTTCATCTGTGCAGTCTGTGTCGAGATATATGAGATTTGTATTCTGTGATAAATTGTAACCAAATCTGCACAGCCAATTTTCACGACTACGATGTTAGAACATACTATACAACATTTTTAAAATCGTTATTAGTCTAATTGGAGATGATTAAAAATATTTTCGTTATTAGAGTTATTGATCGAGCGTAGTCTCTCTGAGGTCTCAAAGTCGAGATGGCCGGGCGGTTGTATGTTTGTATGTAAGTATGAAAAACTTTGTCCGACAGTAACTTGAGTAACGTTTATCCAATCTTCATCCAAACAGAATTAAAATGCATTTCCACCAAGAAGTCACAATACAATCCATCAATTATACTAATAGTTTAGACGAACGAAAATAATTATCATGTTGGTGCAAAATAAAGCATTTATTCATTCATTATTGCCGAGTGTAAAATCAAATGAAATGATGTCTTGATTTATACATTACAATGCAAGCAAAGCTCGGGGCGAGTAACTAGTTATTATAGGCTCTGATATATGAATACTGAATATTTTATTTCAAGTAACATAACAAATGAAATTGGATATACCGAACATTTTTATTTCCGCCTTGCAACACTGACGATAAACCATAAAGAAATTAACACTTTACAGAGCGTTGTGACAAAAACAAAACAGATTTATATTTTAGTTTCACAGTTTGAATTTGTGTATTTTCGATACAAACTGGTTAGTTTCGCGACCGGCCGCATGTCAAACGAAGTTTGAGCTATTTTATTTTGGCTTCATATTGTTAGTTGCTTGTTATATTCGCTACAAAATGTAACTCATATGAGATTTTTGGAGCTAGAATGTTAGCGCTTTATGCATTGTTGTAAACGTTGTCATTAGTTTTGAATTCGTATCTAGATTATAATTGGTTTTTATTTTTTGGGTCACATTTTTCAGTTACTTTGGTAAAATTTTGTAGGTGTAGTTACCTATTATACTGATTTGTTTAGTTGATTGCCTGTTAAATTTTTATATTTAATGAAAGAGTGTGTTGTATCCGCTTCCCATAAAGTTAACCTTACTTTAAATTTTATTTTTTGTTACAGTGGAGTAAGAGCAAGAGATACTACTGTAAAAATATATCCATACTTCATACATTTAAATTACAATCAAACTGCATAGGTTAGAAAAAATCATAGACAAAAATGGCCGTTTCAGTCACGCCCTAGAAAAATACAAAAATCCACAGATAACATCTGACAGTTGACATGGCGAACCATAATCATATGGCAACAAATGTCACAATAAATATGAATGACATACGGGATAATTATAGCCCGTCAACAAGGATATCAATAAAAACATTACGTCCGTTTGCATACAATTTGCGGGTACCCATCGTGTTTGCGTTGTCCATTTCGTAAATACGCACTGTTTTTGATGTTGCAGTGTTGCTAGTGCAATAACTAGGGACATTTTGGGTTCATTTCGCACTAGCTTTGCCCCACGGATTCATTTGTAATTCTACGTAGTCCATATGAACCTACCTATCATATACTGACATATTTTTAAACCTATCTGGTAGTATTAGTTTTGGCACAAACAAACAAATCAAAAGTTGGTTTTTGTAGTATAAAATTCATGCAATATAGTATCTATTAATAAAAAGTATTTAATTTAAGGTATTAGAATAATATTTTAGAACGGCGTCATATGGCCAGAGAGAAAGATTCTAGAGAAAAATAATTCCGTCCGACCTCTTTGGTCGTGGAAAATATTCATGTTCCTAATTCAAAACTCATTACTGCCGTAGTAAATCTAGAAAATTCTTTCAGAGACTTTGCTTGCACTTATAAAGAAACCAATCATCGTTTTGTACGAGGAATATAATTATAATTGGCAGATGCTCGTCTTTTCAAATGCAATAAAGATTTTCCTATAACATAGAGATGTTATTAAATGTATACGTTGTTGTAGGATAATTGTTAAAGTTATTATTTTATGATTTAATTTAGTTCTTAAAATAAATATTAACTAAGCATTTTGCTAGTAGTCCGAACTTCAAGAAAAACGTTGTCAAAGGTTTAAGTTTTAAGCGTAATACTTTGTATTTTAAAATAATCGTACAAAATAGCGCCAAAAAATTCGCCGATTAGAAAACAAATCAAGCAGTGTTATCACTTTATAATAATGTACGGCATATTCCGATTTCCCTACAGCTGTGTGTGTGCTCTAAATTATTATGATAACTTTATTGCAATTCGAAATTTAAATTAATCGCGCTCATTTTCTACAAATTAGCGCCAAAGCGCACCGTGCCACAGATAAACGTAACAAATCAAGCGGTGTCAGCGCTTCACAACAATGTACTTACCGGCATAGTCTGACTTCCGTGCAGCTGTGTGATCGCTTGCTGCGCTTCCTGGTGTGAACTGAATTTGACGAACGCGCAGCCTGCAACAATACGCATTACATTAGAGGCGTAAATCATCTTGATAGCGCCGGGTTCGAATCCGGCAAGATAATGCAGGTAATGTAGGATGTAATAAATATAAGGGGTATAGTGCTTAATTATTTTCAAATGATAGCTCTTTATGTTTTCATTCACATGCTTTTAAAATAAATATTTGGGAGAAAGGTTTTATTAAGCCATGAAAGAGCTTGTTGAATATAAAACATTTTTAAAATGTACCCTTGTTTGCAAAATCGTAAAAGTATTATCATTTATTTACAGCCAGTGAACACGAAGTAAAAACACAAGAAACACAAAACGTTTTTATTAGGTGTTCATAAAAGCAAAGCATCTGAAGTTTTCGAATCCATCAACCACGAAATAGAATTCCCAATACATTTTCGTTAGAAGCAAACAGAAATCCATTCAATTTCCATTCGTCTAAAAGCGAATGTTGCCAACAAAAAATTTGCACGAAAAACGAAAATCTTAAACAACGCCACGCGGGGATTATCACTCAATTTTTCAATAACAAGCTGTCTAGCATCGCGGATGGTAGTCGGGTCATATCAATCTTGGTACAGGTGTGCGAGCGAGACAGCAGCGTGAGCCAATGAGCTAGACAAGGAAAGATGCCGTGTCCGCGTAATGACGACTGATGGATCCCAGCTTATGATCATAGGATTACCTTTACTCCGAAACTTGGAGGTAAATCAGTTACCGAAATGCGGGCGAACTTTAAGAAATATTAGTATCAGGTGCTCTTTAAATTAGGGATCGTTTTACGCGGCTCTTTTTTATCCCATTGTCGTAATGTGTAGTGAAATGATACGATTTCAACTGACAGTTCCTTTCCGTTGCTAATGATGCTGTCCCTTTTATTTTGTTCTACGACTATTTTTAAGAACTTTATTTGTGAATTCTTAATCCATTTTAAGATAGTGATGTCATGAAGAAAATTGGAAAGAGTACGGAGTATAAAACCAATATTTTAAACATGGTATTTTCTCAGGTATATTTACACCATGGTAATCATTTTTTAGTTACAGTATGTATGATTGTAGACAATCTAATAATAATCTAAAATTTATTAATTTAAAGCATTTATACAGGATGATATGAACAATGAACCATTATTGTTTTATCAAAATATAAACTTAAAATTAAATTATTCATATAAATCAAAATTAAAATAACAAAAGCGTATTTCTCAAGCGATAGTCCCCAAACACTTCGCATAATATTCCAATAATAATTACGCAAAAGTAAAATTAAATTTGAAATCCTCAAATTCGCCACAAAACGTTCCCGATATTAAAAAATAAAACCCCGAATAGCATCGAATACAATCCGTTTGACACAACTAGAAAAGAAATAGGCTCCAATGTCTAACGAAAAGGAAATTAATAAAAGCAGATTTTCCGCAGTGCACTCATGCCTACTTTATGAACGTCGAAAAAAGGCACGGCTGAGGAAAAGAGTACAAAAGAAATTACGGCACCATTGTATCTTTTGTGCGACATTCCGGAGGAATTATGCCTGATTGGTTGCTCGGTTGGAGCTGTGGCCAGACCTGGCCACGCTGAGAATGGAAGAATTATATGGGAAGTCCTATCGACACAATGCTTTAGTTGAAGTTTTATATATGTATATCGCGTATATAGAACCAGTATCAATCATCTCTTTGACTTATATTATTCCTATAATTTAATAATATTTTTTTTTTATAATTCAGATACATAGATCCATACAAAATGAAAAAGATACAATTTACAAGAATTATGCCTGATTGGTTGCTCGGTTGGAGCTGTGGCTAGGGGGCGATGTGGTCAGACCTGGCCACGCTGAGAATGGAAGAATTATATGGGAAAGTCCTGTCGACACAAAATTTTAGTTGGAATTGTGTATACACCGCGTAAGTAGAACAAGTGAAATATGGACATAATCATCTCTTTGTACTTATATTATGGCTATAGTTTAATAAGTATTGAATTTCAATTCAGATACATAGATCCATACAAAATTAGAAAGATGATGTTCATAATATACAAAAATGCATTCTTAACATAATTTAACATATGTAAAAAACATTTAAAATAACTCCAGCTGAGTGTAGCTGGAGTTATTGTATAATCATTGAGAATGCTATATTCCAAAATTAAAAATATTTCATTTCATTTCATTCATTTAATGCATTAAGTACAAAAGGATTGTTATATATTCATAAACATTTAAAGGAGCAATGTTTTACTAAACTGCCCCGTAACTTAAACCGAAACCCCCGTATATCCGCTAGCACGTTAAGGGACGGAATAATGCTTTACGGGTAGTACTTAAGGGCTCATGTATAAATCTTAAGGGTCTCATTAACTGAGGTGTTGAAGATTTAACCGTAACATCTTACTTCAATAACTGACTGATTAAATAATTTGGTTATTGAAATATGTGTAAAACGAAATATTTCTCTTTCAAAAAAAAGTCTCTTTATTAATTTAAATGTAAATTAAATAAAGTTTATTAATAAATAGTGTGAAGACTTAAATTCTATATTTTTAATGCATTTCCATCAAGAAGTAACAATACAGTCTATCAAGTAGATTTTAATTTTAAAAATTTTTATAAAGAATAGCGTGCGTCATTTTTTTTCACGCGACGGAATGGAGATATAAATCTATGGGGTGAGAGGATTATTGGGCTCAATATTACAAATTATCTCCAAAACTTCTGGCCCGATTTTATTTGTAATACTCATAAATGCCTATCCGCGGAAAGCGGCGAGGCAAGCGATGGGCGATGAAAACAAATGTATAAAGGTGGCCACAGATCATCGCGCCGCCGGCCCGCCTTCGGCCGCACCGACAGAAACTCTTTTCACTCAAAATGAGTGATCGACAGTTTAAATTCTGTATACAAATGTTTAATTGTCATTTTGTTGTTGTTCGTTCAAATAAAAAAAAAAATATGATTAATACTTAACCGCTCCCCAATTTAAACTGAATAAGGATCCTCGTATAACTATATTATCCCCACTATGTTAAGGAACGTAATAATGCTTTATGGGCAGTACTTATGGGCTCATGTATAAATCTTAAGGGTCTCTCATTAACTGAGATGTTGAAGATTTAATGTCCTCACTAAAATATTTTATGAAAAACGAAATGCTATTCAGATTTAAATTGTTCAGATAATTCATTAGTTATGTAAAAATACCCATACCGGTAAATGTGTAAGTTATAAAATGATTCCGTTTTTAGTTTTAGTAACTGTATTTATATTGCCATTAAAATAGCGAAACGTGAAACTGCTCTGTATTAAACTTCTCAATGCTACATTTATAAGAAAACATACAAAACATACATTCATCGAGCCATTATTTTTCAGTTGTTCAACAAGATTTCTTTCTAAACCATGTCATATATTCAAAATATAACGTATTCAATGCACACACTCATGTAAAAACCATTAGTATGAACCTCATTTCTTATTCAAATGCCATCTAAGACGAAATCTGCTAAACAAAACCTATTAGGAGATCTCTCGTGGGTTTCATAATGCCTTTTTAAACGGCCTTGCCAGTACGCGTCGAGTTAGAGAGAGAAAGAGAGAGAGAGAGACAGAGTCGGATTTTGGGTATTTAATGCTTATTTAGTTTTTGTGTGAGGATATCAAATATTTATTAGGTAAGTATAAATTTAAAAATAATAAATAGGCACGAAATGGTAAGTAGGTTGATGCATAAAGGTTACAGTTTTTTAGAAGTCAATTTACTAGCAGGAAGTTAAAAACAAAAAATAAAATTTCAATTTTAAAAGATTCTGTGAAACCTCGCACAAAAAGAGAATCCGATTATATTTTGGTAACTGAAGTAATCGAACGTAAACGCACGCTGAATTTAAAACAATTTTGTAGAATTTTTCAGCAATTCAAACACAGGTAGTTTTTAGCTAACATGCAAGTTTACACGATCTTTATTCCGACGTTGTTTGCGAACGAATACCAAGTTTGCCAGTTCACCTTTTAAAAAAGAACATAAATTAAAATTAATTAATGAGTAAAAAATAAGTACGTATGGGGATCCCACGTTTATGTAGAAAGACGCGAAATTTTTGAATTTATTTTGTAGAAATAGGTATGGATTGAAACAAAAATTAATTATAGGATACGAGATCAATGATATTAATAATTTCTTCATTCTTCCAGGACGACAATTCGATTATATTTCGTTACTTAAACTATCTCAACGCAAACGGCCGCTGAATTTAAAACAATTCCCAAGAATTTTTCAGCAATTCAAACACAAGTAGTTTCAGCTAACATGCAAGTTTACACGATCTTTATTCCGATGTTGTTTGAGAACGAACGCGTAGCTTGTGAGTTCACCTTCTAGAAAAAAAACAAATTTAATTTTAAATTAATTAATAAGTAAAAACAAATATGTATAGAGTTTTACATTGATCTAGAAAGGCATGAAACTTCCGAAATTTTCTTCTAGAAAAAAGTATAGATTTGATCTATACTTTTTAGAACTCGCACTTTGTTTGAACAAAAAAGTATGATAAGATCGAAGATTAATAACTAAAAATTTAAAATTTTTCGTAGATATAACACGACAATTCAATTATATTTCTGTAACTCAACGCAAACGGCCGCTGAATTTAAAACAATTCCCAAGAATTTTTCAGCAATTCAAACACAAGTAGTTTCAGCTAACATGCAAGTTTACACGATCTTTATTCCGACGTTGTTTGCGAACGCGAAGTTGGAGTCCGCATCAAAATGGAAATGAACAAGAAATACATAGTCATGACATTTTTACGTGCCGTCGAGATGCGATTATCATATGAACGATTTATGTAGAAATACGAAATATCCACGAATTACTACATGTATTGAATTCTTATGGGAGACTAGCTGGTAACAGCTTTACACGTGTGAAATTAAATTCCAGTAAAATATTATACAGCGAATATCCTATCTGTATACGAAATTTCATCAAAATCTGTTTAGTAGTTGCAGTGTGATTGAAACACAAACATCCAAAAATCTCAACATCCAATCTATATAATTACGCGTAGAATTGGTTCAATGGTTGGATCCGACTCGTAGACCCGTAGGTTTGTGGCAATGTTTTACAAATTATGTGTAAGTATACTTATACCTAATTTAAGAACCACGTGCCTTGTCATTAAAATGAGGTTTATGATTTCATTTTCAAAAGAGTTATAATAAAATTATATATGAATAATTTAAAATACTTCATTTTACAACCGTACTGATCACAAAAAAACTATATACACTAGTGTGACTTTAAGATAATCACATCTTTGTACCTTTTTTTCTTAAATAAATTTAGATTTTTAGAAGATAAGGGAATATTTATAATATCGACAAAAACAAAGAAAGCACTTTAAAAAATTAATATAAAGAAGGAAGGGAAGAAAAATCCCAAATCACCGACCATGAAAAATTACAACGTCGTTACGTACATTGACATCGAAAACTGACATTTCAATGTACCCGCCAAAAATTTAAAAAAGCTTCCGACACATAACCACTAAATACAATGCCTACACGGAACTTCTTATGTGAAGCTTGTGCAGTTATTTTGCGCAAACTAGCATTAATTGCTATGTGATTAAATTATTAAGTTGTTAAGGTAAGAGGGACGAGAGAAAATGATTTTATTTGCAACTAAGGTACAAAAGGAGGGAAAAAGGATAAAATGTAAAGTACACACACTTTATTCGTAAAATGAACAGAATAGTTTTGTATGCGTAAATAATATATAAAGAAAGCTTGTAGAGCTACGAAATAATTTTTTTTTTTTTTTTTTTATGTTAAAGCGGGCAAGCGGGGCATGCGGTTCACCTGATGTTAAGCGACTAACCGCAGCCCATAAACATCTGCAACATGCAGATCATGCAGATAACAGATAATTCCAGCAGTTGGTCAGCCTAGCGCAGCTGAGTGAGGAAACTTTAAATAAATGTATGGAAATAGCTTCATGTAAAACGATGTATGTTGTCTTTGTAATGTCCTAGTTTGTTACCCTTTCAGGTAATAAACTACTGAACTGATTGCGATGAAACTTGATATAGGTATATATAGGTTAATCAGTATGTTATCTCCAAGTTTATTTTTTCTGGATTGTTCTGTGAATAAAATCGATATTGTACATGGTTCTCCACTATGTCCTTACAAAAAAGAACATGATCACTTACGTAACCTCAATAATAGTGCCCTAAACCTATAGGACAAATAGTAGGACAGTTATTTGAATTGAAAAATTCAAGCTTGACGCATGCCTACATGCACCGTGTACCCCGCAAACATTCCGCTATCGGATGGCCATAAAGGCCTGTCGGCGATAAAACCTGATCTGTAAGTTCGATGGCAACAGGAAAACAATTCTTTGGACACTCGCCAACTTACCTGCACACCCTCGTTGTTGCGATTGTGAAAAACCCCATAAATATTTATATTGTAACGAACAAAATATTGTAAGGAAATTGTGTGCCGGCGCCGTGGTGAGACTCAGCCGTAGTTTTCGAGTCTGGAATATGGTTCAGGTGTAATTTCATAAAGTTTTATTTGTCGTAGTTTGGCCTGTTCTGAATATTTTAATATTAATGTTTATTCTTTTGGTTAAGGTCGGTGACTTCAAATCCTCTTATTTTGTAGACTTTTAAATACATACGGTCTAATTACAAAACAGGGTCTAAGTAAGGTAGGTTAAAACTTGGACTAAATAATTATTTGTCAAACCATTCCGTTTTAACGCTATAACCAAAAAGTTAGTAGCTAGTAATAACCTAACTCTGATTTGATTTAGAATAGAATAGAAAATATTTTGGTGCACACGGTGTGAAAAATTTGGTTAAAATCCGTTGAGTAGTTTAGAAGTCCATCACGGACAAACACGTTGACACGTAATCACTACATAGTATAAAACAAAGTCGCTTTTTCTGTCATGTGTCATGTTGTATGTCCCTATGAACGCTCAAATCTTTAAAACTACGCAACGGATTTTGATGCGGTTTTTTTTAATAGATAGAGTAACTCATGAGGAAGGTTTTTATGTATAATATCATCCATTAAACCCGTGCGAAGCCGGGGCGGGTCGCTAGTTTATATATAAAGAACAGTCGATTGATTACATACTTCTGTAGTAGTATATGAATCCTACGTAGTCAAACCACTTTTATCTCCGAAGTCATGATATTGTTGCACTTATCGTCAGTGTTCTTCGAAGTTAATTCCGCAAGACAATTTCATGCGCTCGCGATCCGAGGAATTGCGTTCGAAGTGCAGATAGTTCGCAAGTTTCCTGCGAAGGTAATAGCGGCGCCGTCGCGGCGGAACCGGTCAAATGCTTCTGTATATCGCTTAGGTGAACTAAACGACTTGTTTTCAAATTTTCCAACTTTTAGGCACTTTATGGAGCGTGCTGTATGGTTTTCCGATTGGTTGGTTGTGGACTTCTAGGCACTTTGTGTTTTTACATTGGGTATTCAGGATTGTTTACTGACTGACTGACTGACTTTTTTATGTTGTAGCAGGCAAGCGGAGTATGCGGTTCACCTGATGTTAAGTGAATGACCGCAGCTCATGGACATCTGCAACATAAAAGTGTCGCAGATGCCTTGCCGGCTTGAAGACAAGAAAGGGGGTAAGGAAAATTAATGATAGGAAGTTGGGAGAGGAGTGGAACAGGACAGGAAAGGAATGGTATGGGAATACAGGCCTCCGGACACCCGCTCACCGTACGAAACACAGTGCATTACTGCTTCACGCCGGTCTTCTGCAGGGTGGGTGGTAATTACACCGGTGCGGACTTGGCCCAATCGTGCAATGCTCGACTCCCACTCTTTTATTGCTGCAGATGTTGTGCAGCAGAATTATCCTCTGTCGCCTCTTACGACACCCACGGGTAGAAAAGAGGTGGCGACTGATTTAGTGATCTACCAGAGCACAGCCCAGCCTAGACAGTTTAAGAAAGGATTTTGATGAAATACGGGAACGGGGAAACAGATATACACGGATGAAACCGCGGGGCTCAGCTTGTGTATAATCAAACACTTTATAATCTGTTCAAAAGCATTTTAATTCAACTTCTTCCTGATAAGCTAGGCAGGTTCTAAAGGTAGGCGATCAAGCGACAACGCGAGTAAAACCGCATGAAACAGCCAGTCATAAACCAGTATGACCTTATTACATCGAAGGTAAATGTATTTCATACCAAATTGAATAATTTCCATAATGTTAATAAATAAATTTGAATTTTCAAACATAAAACAGATTGAGTCGTAACGTGATCTGAAAACTGATAAAACTTCAATAACCCCAACTTTCTTATCAGCGCCTTTGAAATATGAATTTGTATAATGTTATCAATTATTTTATCTTTATTAGGGCCGATTATTTTTCTTTTGTCACTGTTTCGCAATTTCTTTTGGGTGTAGGTATATTTTAGTTTTATGCCAAGCTTACATTAAAGAAATTATCAACTTCGTTCTACGATATTCACACAGTGTTAAAATTATACAGTGAATGTATTATTTTAGCTATATTCTCTAATTTCATGTTACATATTATAATATAGATTTATATGCCATTTTTTTAAGAAAATGAAGAATAAAAAGGTAGATGCGTTCAGTATCAGGGCGAAATTATTTTAATTATTTTAATTATTATTATTTATATTTTATATTATATTATATTATATTTTATTAATTATTCATTATGTCTAGCTAAGTTTCGTTATCAACTGAGAAATTTGATTGGCCAGTTGTTTAGAATCACAGTACATTTCTATTGCGTTAAACATTTTTACATAACCCTCTATTAGTTTCTAAAATTACGTAAATAACATAACTCCAAGTGGCAGCGAAATTAATCGATCGGAACCGGAGGAAATGACTAGTTCGATGATAAAGTCATCTTTAGACCCTAGCTTGCGTGACCGAGTATCGTACGCCTTATCATAATCACTCCAGCACGCCACTAAGATCCTGACACTACTCCAATAACCTGCCACGCAGTAACCGCCATTACACTCACACAATACAGGCGATAATTCCTTGGAGGAGTCTCAAAGCTGCAGCGAACAGAGTGGAGGTCTGTACTTGTTTACACCCTTATCTTTTTACGTCAAGCAATTAGGAGTATTTTATGGTGATCGACTTCGGCGTAATGAAGATAGGTTTTTTAATTATAAACGGATTATGTTTCCCCGTTAGCCTTCCTTGATACTTATGTAATAAACATTGGCGATTATTTATTAAGTGGGCACTTAATTTTCTTCTTAAAAAGGTTAATGTTCTGATTTTTACGACCTATTTCTTTTCTTTTATGTTTTTGTATAACTGATTTTTTCTTCGACTCAGTTTCTGCGTTTTCGCTTATTCGTTAAATTCGTCTACAGATCAATAAAAGTTATTCAATCACAAAATTTCATCAAAATCTGTACAGTAGTTGCAGTGTGATTGGAACATCAAAATTTCACATTTATAATATTAGGAGGAAGTGTTATCTGTAAGGATTTACAGGTATTTTAACTTGGTCAACTACACTACATTTATTTTGCTTTATTCTCTGAACAACAGATACAAAATACTTTTATTAGGAAGTTGTGGACTGCACTGTCCAATTGAATACTCAAAACACCAAAACAAGCAAAAAACATTGATTACTTTAAAATATTGCCGTGTCGTTGGTCGCAGGAGGGCTCGCTCATTATTTTCACGGTCTGTACCTCTTGGTTCGGTCTAAAAGCGTAGTGCACACGGCTTAAAACATGACATATTATTCTACCGGTATCATAGAGATGGGGTTCCTTCTATTGTCGTTGGAATGCACGCGGTTCTATTTTTGAAATAAATTGTTCCATTTTTAAAATCCTTGGGGACATCAAGGGGCGTTTATATTCGTAATGAAGCATGGACAAAGAGTGATTACTATCTGTGTCATGTTTATTTCTTGTTTGAAAAAGGAAGTTATTTTTTTAAATCTCGTTATTTTCACGGTCTGTACTCCTAGGTTTTGAATAAAAGCGTAGTGCACATGGCTTTAAAACATGTCATATTATGCTACCGGTATCATAGAGATAGGATTCCTTCTATTGTTATTGCACATACGGTTCCAATTCTTTAAATAAATTGTTCCATTTTTAAATCCTTCCGAATGTCAAGGACAGGGCGTTTACATTTTACATAATGTTCCATAGACAATGAAGAATGATCTATGACGTATTTACTTCTATTTTTAAATTATATGTTGTCTTTTTAACTGCGTCGTCAATAAATATAACATTCTAGGTTTTTACAAGCCGAAATCGTTCCATTTTTTAAATCATTCAGAATATCAAGGAAAGGGTGTCTATATTCATAATGTTCCATAGACAATAAAGAATAATCTATGACGTATTCTACTTTTAAATTGCATGTTCTTTTTTTAACGTCGTCAATAAAATCCTGGCCGAAAAATTATGGTTGTTCATATCCTCAGTCTGTAATCACCCTACGTCAAATCAAGTAAATATTCCTAAGGCCGGGTACAGACTCTCGGGGAGCGCCCGAGCGGGATAATTCCACATTACTTCAGCCAGCTCTTAATGATCGGTATTGTCTGGCCCCCGTATTTACATGTAAATATATAGATTATAATAACCGTTTGTGGGTAAAATAATGTTAAATGTTTGTTTCATAATGATATGGACAGTAGTATGTGATGCTTCATTTTAATGTTATCAGTGGGTAAGTAAACTTAAAAATTAAATAGAATTATAGGACTAGCCGCGCCCTGCTATTTCACCCGAGTAACTTTTGATCCCGTGGTTAATCCGGGATTGAAAGTAGCCTTTATATTATTCTGAACCTTTACCAATATGTATACCAAGTTTCATTATAATCAGTTTAGTAGTTTTTGTGACAAACTTTCACATTAATAATATTAGTAGTATGAGTGAGAATGAGAGACACATTTATAATATTAGCAGACAATATCTGCACTAATATTATAATGAGCAAAGATTAGATTTTTTTGTTTACATGTTTGAATTGACTAGGTTCTGAAACTAGTGTACCGATTTACAAAATTATTTTACAATTGGAATTCTACATTATCCCTTATGAATGGCTATGTAATATTATGCTACAGGAGCAGAACTGCGCGGAACAGCTAGTTTATAATATAAGTAAAGTTATGGTAATATTATTGGATATAATAAAATGTCTTCAGACTCCGTACTACATAACAGCATTTCAATAATTAAGAATCGATAGATATGTAAAAAATAGTTGTTGGCCGATTCGATTGTCAATATGAACGAGCAAAATCTAGGTCTTCAGGACTCTTGTAAATGTTCACTAGATCCATTTTTGTACATTGAATAAGTAATTTATTTTCAAATATAAATTTAATAAATTAACATCACTTTTCATTAACAGTGCTACAACTTACTTTTTTAAATACTTGATGGAAAATATTTAAAAAGAAATCGAATGAGATACACGAATAAACCCAAAATAAAAGTAGATAATTATCTCCGAAATTCTCAAGCCATTCTGTTTATTGGGTAAACGTCTTGTGCGTAAATTAAAGTTCACGGGGAACTATAAATTAAGCAACCTAATGAATTTCGTGAGGCTTCGTGCGATCTTAAAGTAGATGCGGTTACGGATATATTTTTACTGAATTTAACGGTAAATGTAAATTGTTTGTCAGTGTTTAAAAAATAGTGGTGTTGCGTGCTTTTCTTTTGGGTGGCTCAAGTGAGGGGTTGGAAGAGGCGTTTTTATGAATAAATAAACTGTAGAAATTTTTTTGGCATATAAAAAAAAAATAATTTGTTTTATTGTATCTTAATGCTGTGCGTAATCTTATTAAGGTGTTAAAAATATGAAATGCTATGTAGGTATTATTGAGCTTTCCACAAGCTTAAAAATATTTATTTGAAAGAATTTATATTCAGTTCAAAATAATCGTAAATCGAATAACATTGAATTCAATTAAAATTCATCATATTTGGCATTATTAATATCACCTTGTATATCGACACTAATATTATAAAGAGGAAAATTTCGTTTGTTTCTAATGTATAGGCTCAAAACTCTTGGACCGATTTTAAAAATTCTTTCACCATTCGAAAGCTACATTATCTACGAGTAACAGAGGCTATATAACATTATGCTACGGGATCAAAGCTACGCGGATCAGCCAGTTTTTTTTTAAATTTTATTACCTTAATTAGTTTCTTAACAGTAAAACTGTACACGCTCAGGTACAGATAGTCGTCTCGCGTTTTCTTGTGCCTTGTGGCAGGCCCGAAGCAATTATACAGCAAGTCTATGCGTGGCCTTATCAGCGATTACGCGCTATCTACGTAGCTTCCACTTTTATACGGAAAAATGGCGTGTTTACTCTTCGTAAGTGTATCGTGCATTGCGGTTAGCCAGATTATACAAGCTAATTTTTTTTACCTTTTTAAATTTATTTGTCAAGTAAAACAGAAGATTATATTTTGCGATTGTATCTTAACATTTTTTTTTTAATTTTAATCAATTAACAATATGTTATAATTATATAAAAAAAACTAAAGTATATAGAAAATTTATTTATTTATTTACACAGAATAGAAAGATTTACAAATCATTTACACTCATACAAGGAAATGATAAAGATATCACAATCATACATCTAACTCGCAGAAATTCAAACATTCCGATAAAAACTTGCAGTCACGAATCTATACTAACATTATAAAGAGGAAAGATTTGTTTGTATTGTATAGGCTCCGAAACTACTGCGCTGTTTTGGACGAAATTTTGTAAAGAGATTGTTTGAAACCCGAGCTGTATAAAGTTCTAAAATTATTTTTTTTTATCATTCGTCAATACCTCACTACGTGTGTCACCTTTATACTTACACAGGTACAGTGACGACGTTATATTTATTTATTTATTTTATTAGGCATACACAACAGTTGACAATAACACAATGTAGAGTACAATACAACTCCTAAATATAGGGTGTTTTAGGCGAAATTGACAACCTAAGCGTGCATACACGACCATGAAAATTATAGACGTTAACAAAAGTAAATTAAGTTATAACACTAAACATATTGCTTGTTAGTCACGTGGTTCTAATCCGATGAGTATCATATAGTAATCAAAGGCTGGCCCCAATCATGCGCCTCATCACACCGGCCCTTATCGTCCCAGCCCGCGCCTCTGAACACAATATTGATGTAGGCCATGCCTTTATTAAGTTACATTTATTTTAAATTAACAAAATCGACTTATATCCTACAAAAATTATCAATTGAATGGCAGTTAAAAAGTGAACCTACAGAAACACCCTATATAAGCCGAAGTGATAACTCCATATACATTTGTATCTAAATCGCTTACTACATTAAAAACGACTTTGTGATACACTACGTGTGCCACCTCTGTACTTAAACAGGTACAATGACAGCGTACTAACACTAAACACATCGCTTGTTAGTCACGTGGTTCTAATCCGATGAGTATCATATAGTAATCAAAGGCTGGCCCCAATCATGCGCCTCACCACACCGGCCCTTATCGTTCCAGCCCGCGCTTCTGAACACAATATTGATGTAGGCAATGCCTTTATTAAGTTACATTTATTTTAAATTAACAAAATCGACTTATATCCTACAAAAATTATCGGAATTACGGAAGGTTAAAAAAGTGAACCAAAAACACCCTATATAAGCCGTGGTGATATAATATATACATTTGTATCTAAATCGCTTACTACATAAATAAAAATATCCGTGTGATACAGTGAAAAAATATAATCAATTACAATCTCAACTGAGCATCAAATAAGGTTGATAATTAAAAAGTGAACCTTTCTAACACCTAGTAAACGCACCCTATATAAGCCGAAGTAATGACTGTATACAATTGTATGTAAAAACTCGATAACATAAAGAAAGACAGTCGTGTGTTACAAAGAAAAAAATGCTATTTTAAAAACCGACGAAAAAAGCAACATCAATTACAATTTTACCAACTGAGCGTCGAAAAAAGGTTGATAAATAAAAAGTGAACCTTTCTAACACCTAATAAGTGCACCCTATATAAGCCGCAGTAATGAAAATTGTGTGATACAATGGTTAAAGAAAATATTTTTAAACTGAAGAAAATAGCAACATAATCAATTACAATTTTACCAACTGAGCGTCGAAAAAGGTTGATAAATAAAAAGTGAACCTTTCCAACACTTAATAATCGCACCCTATATAAGCCGAAGTAATAACTCCACTGTACTAGAATATTAAAAAACTCGATAAATATATAAATAAAGACAACCGTGTCATACAGTAAAAATAAACATTTAAAAACCGAAGGAAATAGCAACATAATCAATTACAATTTTACCAGCTGAGCGTCTCAAAAAGGTTGATAAATAAAAAGTGAACCTTTCCAACACCTAATAAGCGCACCCTATATAAGCCGAAGTAATAACTCCACTGTACATTTGTATTCAGCCCGCGCCCGCTATATCTTTTTATATCTTTCCACGGTTTAATAAGGCCAGTAAGTGTGACCTTAACGGTCGAACCATATTGGTTATGGGATGACTTCTATTAACACTATGGAGGTAAAAGAATAAAATAACGATTCGAATTTTAAATATTTGAAAATATAGAATCCTACTCATATTAAAAATGTAAAGGAAAATCCGTATTTAAAGTTTTGTTTAATACTTTAGCGTAATTGTCACATTGAATATTTGTTGACAAACTACTGAACAATTTAGAAGACATTTCTTATGAAGATATATTACTAGATTACTGTAGATATTGGTAGCAATAATTTTTTTTATGAGCTTGGAGTATGACGCAGTAATATAACGCATATTTGTTTACGTTCTTTCAATATCTAACCAATGGGTTACCTGGAAGAGATCACTCCTGAGTGATAAGGCCGCCCTCTGTTGAATTTTTATTCTATACCTTTTTCTCTTTTGTAAAATTTACTCTTATTATGTCAACATGAAAAGTGTAAATAAATAAATAAAATCTAAAAGTAGTTATGTAGTTAACTATAATAAGTGGCGTTTCTTTTACGCACGTGGATTCATAGATTATTTTATTTTTGAGGGAGATAGATAGCAATCGACTGCCCAAAATCCCATCGTTTGCCCGATGTGCGTGCACCCTTACCCTCGACGTAAAACCAAACTCTTTTACGTGCGTTTCAGGTTATATTACTCGTTAAGGTGCTACAGCGATTAGGCCTTTTTTATGGCGCTCTGAAATTCAGGTCTTATACAATGTTATGGTTATTGTTAACGATATATTACAGCTGTTATGTAAATGCCTATTTGCTGTAAAATACTGATGTGTTTCATGATTTTATAATGTTTGAAGTCAAATTATATTCGACGATTGGCGTAGTGGATACAGCAATGGTCTATTGCGCCTGAGGGTGTGGGTTCGATCCCCACAAGTAGAAGATTATGATGCGATGAACATTGTAATTTTCTACTGGATGTTAATTTAGCTATAGTATGTATGTATTTAGAATATAAGTATGATTAAGTATGTCTATCAGTTATATAGTTTCATAGTATAAGCTTTGCTTAGTTTGGGACTAGATGGTTGTCTTATTTGTCCCTGAATATTTATTATTTTATTTATTTATTTATTTTGGGATTTTAATTGAAATATAGGCGTTTTGAATGACTTTTTTCATCAATTTACACAAGAAAATGTATTTTTATAATGGGATGTTATGAAGTTTTTTCTTTGATTATAAAATTTGACACAGGTTGGCAACTAACCACGCCACAAACATCAGGCAATAAAGGTTGTGTTTACAATAAAATAATTGGTGGTAAAACAAACATTACGGTGAAATACATCAATTCCGTAATATTATTGACGGGAGACTTCGATTCAAAGGAGCAACATGAAAGGATATTTCGTGTGTAAACCCTTTGTTTAAACAACATGACATCAAAGAGTATATTGCCTGTTTTTATGCGACGTTGGGAAAATATTCTTTTTCTTTGACGCTGAAGATACAGTAAATAATGTTAATAACGGGAGAACCGTGTATAAATAAGTATATTGTCGCAATGAATTTTTTGTTAAGATGTTTTTTTAACTTTGTTTTCTGAATATGTTTTACTTTTAAATATGAGGTTTTTGACTGTTTATTGACGTCATGTGAAGATGTCGTCATGAAGACGGGGTAATATGTCTATCCGTAGGCCGTAAGAGCCGTAATAGGTAATTTACGTTTTGAGAGATGACGTTCGCGTATGTGTCTGCCGATGTGTAGAGGGGACCTAATATTGTAAGTACTTCAATAATTATTATTTTTAACTCTAACATATAACTCTAACTAATATTTTATATCGACACTTTTTCACATATCAATAAATTGTACGTGCACACGAAGATCGGTTTGCGACTGCGAGTAGAACGTCTAGTCTCGTCATTAAGTTAGTTTCAGCTCCTTCGTGATGTGAGTCCCGACTGTCCAGCTAAGCATCTACATGGACTAGAAGTTCTGGCCGCAGGGAGTAGTATTTCGTCGCTTTCGTGGACGGTTACCCAGCCCTCCGGACCCGCGTCACACGTCGCAGTCTTAACGTGTGAAATTAGTATTAATATTAGTGTTTAGTTATATGGGCCAAAGTTTGAAGTTATTTAAGATCTTTTAACTGTAACTACATGATACCTACAATAAGAAAAGACTTATGTTATCAATGGTTATCTATCAAGAAAGAAGAAAATCAGAATCATAAGAAAATGCGATCGTTCTAGTCTCATCGGAAAAAAGGACAAAGTGTTGCCATCTTAAAAAATCTAAATCCAATCCGTATTCAAGACGCTGGCAACAAAGACGTCCACAGAATTGCTCCAGTGCGTTTTAGTGGAGTTTAATTAATTACAGAAAGTGCCGGCTTCCCCCGGGATTGGTCATTAATTGAATAGTTCTTTGGACTGGCTAACAGATCGGAAATTTTATTAGCTATGTGTTTATTAAATGTTTTTTCATATGCTTCGTATGAGGTGATTTGAGACATGAAAATGAAAATGATAGGAACAACAACTCTTTTTTTTCTTTTTAAAGAGATAGCTAGGCATTTGACCACGATCCCGTCTGATGGAAAACGATGATGTGGTGTAAGAAGTGGCATGTCTGTCTAGGAAGAGCCTATACACTCGTAAGTTAAAACATTCCAAATTGTATTTTTTTTAAATCTCTTTAAGTTTTTAACTTTTTGTAAACTATAATAATAGTAATATAATCAAAGTGGCTGTTGAAAAGAATAACGATCGAGTTTCTTGCCGGTATCTTCTTGATAGAATCGACTTTCCGAACCGGTGGTAAATTAAAAAATACACATAAGTACTTTGAAAAAGTTACTTTAAGGTTCCGACTGAAGGACTTGTATCCATGGTTATGAATAAATTATTAAAAAACGTTTACATGAATATAAATATTTTCTATTCTATTCTATTCTATAAGCAATATCTCATAACGTTTTTTCGGAAATTGATCCGAACATGAATATTTATAAATTCGACAATTGCAAATCATTTTAATTCAAATCCGTTTCTGAAGTCGAAATTAAAACTGTTCGTCCAACCGTTTGAGTCATTACGAAAAATTAATAAACCAATATTAATAAAGTCACGAAAATTGAACCAAATTATATCTGATTTACATAATTTTTATACAATTTCAATGGGCCCATCAGGGTAAAGAATTCAAAGGTATTAAAGACTCCATTAGTCTGAATGGCGAAAGTTCTGTACTTTTGGCGGCAAAATTAAAAATTATTAAGATGGCAATTTGAATGAACGAGGTGCCATTACCGCTAATTAATATTACTTCTTACTTATGTATGAATATTAACGTTTATATTATTTGGTAATAAACGTGTTGGTAAAATTTTGTGAGACAACTTATACAAAGAATTAATGTTATTCTAAACGAATAGAATATACATTTTTATGGGTATTTTATTCCTGTAGTTCTAACAGCTCAACTAGTTTTTGGCCGCGGTTTCGCTTGCGGAAATTTCCAGCTTAAATCTAAATCCCAGAAATAAAATGTTTTTCGGGATAAAATGCAGCTTATGCCTGTACCATAAACTATCAACTATATCATAAAATTACAAAAAGGTTAGTTGAGTAGATAAAGCTAAGAAGGGCTACAAAAACACATTAAGTTTGAATTTAATTTACCAATTTAACTACTACTACTTTTTTACTATAAAACAATATTTATATATTTAGAAGGTTGGAATACAATGAATAGTTTGTAATTTTACATTTAGTATGAAATACAATTTAAAATAATTATAATTGCGCTCTTCATTACATGAAAGAAACGTTTCCCCACCCTCATTTCCCCAAAATAATTTCCCTGCGTTTATTTGGAAGCAAGAAGACTTATGAAGTGTTCAAAGAGAATCAATCGCAGTTGTTCGGTCGGAAATCTTTCACTAATGAATTTCATACCGGTTTTATTTCCAGTATATGGGGGATCGTTTATATGGCTTGAGACTTTTGTGTCGGCTTTTTAAGTAGCGAAAACCCCTGAAGACTTTTTAGATGTACCGTCAATTGTTGGTTATAAATGAAACAAAAAGAGGCAGTATTCGGTTTATAAGTCTTCGGTCCGCATTGTATAAGAACTGTTTTTTTTTAAGGTTTTGTTTATGTAATTTCAAATTTCCAGAGTGACTATAGCTAACTATATATAGAATAAGTACAAATGTTTGTCTGACGATATTTGAAGTATATTTAATCCGATCTTGATAACAGTTTGAAGACAAATAGTTTATACAAATCAAAATTTTCGAAGATGAGTGAAATCGGTAGAGCGGCTATAAAGATAGAGGAGATTTAATACAAACATACCCAAGTGTGGTATCCAATGAAAGGTCTTGATTTATACATTACTAGCTGAGCTCCGCGGTTTCACCCGCGTATTTATCCCATTCCCGTAGGATTTTCGGGATAAAAACTATCCTTTGTCCTTCCTCGGGTTTTAAAGAATCTCTGTACAAAATTTCATCCAAATCAATTCAGTCGTTTCAGAGCCTATTCAATACAAACAAACAAATCTTTCCTCTTTATAATATTAATACACACGTCGCGAGGTCTAGCTCGGAGCGAGACACTAGCTATAAAGGTCAGTATTAAAATTATGAAACACCAGGTAAAGCAAGGGAATATCGTTAGTACGATATAATTAAGAAAACAATAAAAAGGTTAATATGGAACCGTGGGCTTAGCTGGCAATAATCCGACTTGAATAGGATTCGCCGAAGTGTTAGTGTGTATCGTGATCTCGAGCGTTCTAGAATATGTTATTGGTGCGTGAAAATATATAGAAAATGCATTGTCAAATTCAACTGAATCTCATTGGAAACAAAAGTATCAGAAAATATTTTTATTCATGTAAACTTTTATAAAGTACTTATAAATAGTCATTTATTAAGTTACGACCGACTTAATCAACTTTGAGAGATTAATGTTGATTTTATCGAGAAAAATTATATTTTCATAATTTAAAATATGATAAAGTAATTTAGTCAATCATAAAAGTACTATCTATACAAACACAAAATACTAATAAAACAAAAAACTATAGAAAAAAAACAAAACCAATGTATTAAAGACATTTATCATTCGTTATTAAAACACATTCATATTCGAACACACTTATAATGTTATTTGGTGAATAAATTACTTTAAATATTTATATTACGTTAAAATTTTAACCGTATAAAACAAATGATTCGTCCAATATAATACTAAGCATAGTGTAGTGTCGGAGGGTTTAATTTAAAGGTGAACAAACACACGGACACACGTTTGCGCTCCGGACGCTGTGATGGACGTATCTAGGTTTGGTGCAAGCCATAGAAAACAGATATTAATGGGTAATTTATTTTTATTTGTTTTTAAGGTGACAATTAAAAAGGTGAGTAAAGTCAGGTCATCTCTATGTAAGGTGAATCAGGATGACTCATTAAATATAAGGAGTGCAAGAAGTTTGAAAAATCAAATTTAAAAAATTATGTCAAAAGAGGACAAAATTGACCATTAAATATTTCTTTGATTTTTTGGAATTGTGAAAATTCCGATATTAGGTAAGATTCGTGACTTTTTGCTGGAAGTTTTATTTACATCATTTATAAATGGTTAGAGAGAATATTTTAAATAATCATGCCTACCTGATTAAAAATTAAGGTTATATTGAACTTTATATAGTTTTGATTTTGTTGTGAACTACAAGTAATTTATACAGATGTAGCGTAAAGAGTGGAAAATATGGTATTTATTATTTATTTATTTTTAATCTTTATTGTACATGTAAAACAATAAACATAACAAAATGGTACCTAGATATGTGTGTGGAAATTTTTAATAAAAAAAAGTGTCTCGCCTAAGGTAATAAGGTATTTATATCTTCTCTATAATCGCTTGTAACTTGTCCCACATCAGTCCATCGTGTGTTGTGTACACGGAGGACCCTAATTTAACTCACGGAGTCACTGTTTATTTTACTTGGCGAGACTAACTTATTTCCTATTCATAGTGATATGATACCTTTGTTCCGAACGAATCTGTTAATAATTTTAGGTAAATTTAACCTTTTTAGTGACGTACAAAGGGAGGATTTTCTATATTATTTGTTTATAGCCCGATTTCTAATAGTAATGATTTTTATAAAGTGATTTGTTTGCTGTGTCGTGTTATAATCCCCTAGCAGAAGACCAGCGAGAAGTGGTGTTGCACTGTTTTTTATACGGTAAGTGAGGGCCTGGTGGCCTGTATTCCCATCCCATTCCTCTCCCATCCTGATCTACTCCTCTCCCAATTTCCTATCATTAATCTCATTCTACCCCTTCCCTTCCTTCAAGACGGCAAGGCATCAGTGACATTTTGATGTTGTAGAGGTTCGTGGCCTGCGGTCAGTCACCTAACTTACAGCCGACATTTTATGTATCTGGATTGTTTAATAATCTTTTCTAAAATAAATTAGAATTAATGTGTTCATCTTTATGTTTTATTTTCTTTTTTATAAATACACAGTACAGAACAGGTACTTCATAAATATAATGCGTAATACTTCAGTACGAATATCTATTTGCATAGTGTTTGGTAAGAAAACCAACATTTAGTTCTGATTTTGTTAACGGAATGCTAATATATAATTTTTGTAAGGATGTGAGTCATTTAACTACAATTAACTAGTTAGCAGAAAGATACGCATCATATGAGACGTTAAAAGATAGACGTTAAACGTTCTATAACATAGTGATACATCTTCATAAAGTATTTCGACATATTACTGTTAATTATATTCTTAGATACCTTAGCCAATCAATAAAGGTTATTTATACAATGTACATACAATCTAACTAACCTGGGCTGGATATTTGCAGGACTTTACAGGGGCATAAAGCCTCACCCAGCTATTACTTCACACCATCATTTATGTTTGGACACACCTCCGTCTACAATGTCGGTTAATTTATAAACGAATTGTCTTTGGATGTAATGGCATCATTTGTTTAGTGCGGTTTTTGAAGTAATTAATATGGCTGTGGTCTTGATAAGTAATGAGCTCTTCTTTATTGGCTAAAATTTTAGTAGTTGTTTTTGGGTTTATTGTAAAACGTATAACGGAATGATTTAGGGTATATATGGAAAAGATTTTGCTCAAAAAAAGCTTCCAAATTTGCGTGAAATTAATAATTAAAAAAAAAATGGCCTTATGAATTTTCAAGGGTAAAGAGTGATAGTTGTGTAGTAACTAACATTTTCTTTAATATTTATTTATAGAAAATGTTAGTTATTAAATAAAACATAATCTCATATTTTTGGGAATCTAGGGGCATGGCAATGGTACATAGGTATAGTTTAACGCCGACATAAAGAAAAACCTATAAAATCTAGGATCATAAAAGATCGGAACTATCTGGTGACTCTGATGAGAAAAAGTTATGCGACATGACTTTTGACCTAAAAATTAAAATCTTCAGCGGCCAGCGGTCATATGGGATAAGCGTTAATTAACGTCAAATTGAATTAAAGTCAAATTTTCTCAGTAAAATTCCTTTAATATAAAAAGATAACACTTCAAAAACACTAAACAGAAAATGTAATGAACAATTCAAGAGCTGTTTTAGATCCAAATATTGAAATAGTACGGAACAAACACCAATACAAAACCACTCGTGAAATCGGGAGTTTCATAGACGTGTTTATTTATCAAGATTCCAATTTAACTAACTCGCGCTCCGTAAAATTTATCCAAAGCAATGTTTGTTTATTCACAAATCCGCCTTCACTTTCGTTCCTCGTTCTGGCAGATATTTGTATACAAATGGTAGGCTGCTAAACTTTCACTTTTTGGCGGGATTCCAGAGCCTTCGATAGCCGGGTTCGGAGAACTGAATAAATAGTGATACATTGTTATTGTAAGAATTCGTTTTAAATGAGTTTTATGAGGTTTTGGTTTTCTGTTAATGAAGGGATCATTTAGGGGATTTTATCTGTGGCTTTTCATTAATTTTGAGTCTTATAAATTTCGCTTCTGAGCTTCTTTGTTTGTTTGAACGCGTAGATCCTAGGAATTACTGTTCCGATTTGAAAATATATTTTTGTGTGAGATAGACCTACGGTGGTGAATCTGTGCGGAACGGCTAGTTAGAAGGCAATTGTTTAGATTTTTGAAATAACGCAGAAGTATTTTTAAATGCGGAAAATGTATGAAATCTAGTCCTTTATATTCTAAAAAAAATAGAGTAATGTTTTTCCGACAACCTAGCAAGGGAAACATTAGCTGTTAACAATTATTGTATATAGCCCTTTTACATTGATTTTGCTTCTTCTATTTCGATAAAATACATTGTATAATTTTATAGACAAATATAAATTTAATATGCACAATGTAGATTAAATAAAAAGTTCATAATTGTTTTAAAGAATACACTTCCCACCAAAAATCATATAATCTTGTCAATGACATTTCTTTTGCTTATTTGGTCTCAAAGTTGCGGAATGTTTTGAAACGGTTGGCTGTAGCGAATTGGATGCGTTCAGTTTGCTTGTGTCATTGAAGTGTGGACGCGAGATTGGTTTTAAAGAGACTTTTGATGGAAATTTCCGTTTTTGGAAAGGAATTTGTGTTTGGAAGTTTGGAATAATTTTTGTGGTTACGATTATTTGTATGGAATTGTAATGTAAATATATGTTAAATAGATTGCGAAAAATGAGTGAATGAAATATAATATTTACTGTCCCGAGTACCATTTAATAAAAAACCCTCTAAACTGAGTAACAGTTCGTTGTAGAGAGCAAATATATTTTCTGCAATTGACTTGTATCTTAAATTCGCAGTGATATTCACTATATTAGGTTAAGTATTAATTTCAATACTGTAGATTGTGTGATGTAAAAATTTAACTCAAAATTAACATTGATTTATTTTTGATAGGAAATAAAACGGCCTTCAAAAATTTTCTATTCTATCTAATTTTATTTATATTGTAAATGCGAAAATTTTTTAGGTATGTGTGTTTGTTTCTCTTTCACGCAAAAATTACTGAACCGATAATGATGAAACTTTGTATACATAATACATATAGGTAAGTGTTCAGCATAACATATAGGCTACTATTAATTCCCGAGTTGCCACAGGGTCAGAAATTACGCGGCGCGGTTGGTCAATACACATTTTTATTAAATGAAATACTTGATTAAAAAGTGTACGTGTTTTAAATGCAAAACTACAAAAACATAAAATTACTAGAGAAAATATTATTCTTTTATTTCCTTTGATTCATAATTTTATATTCAAGGCGGCACAAGTAAAACTTCGGTGATTGAATATTTTGACATTCAAATTTAATTATTCATGTCTGCTTTCTGGTTAAGAGAAAAGGTCATTCGAGTTTTTTATCCTAGAAATATTTTACTGCATGAAAACAATTGAAACGAGCTTTGATTATATAAGAGTGAATGACTATTAAGAAGTTTAATTTTGTTCTGACGTAGTGCTACGCTTGTAGCTCGACAAATGGCAGAAGTAATTGGAATAAATTTAATTATTATTTATCTATGAAAAGCCCAACCGAATTGTCTTTTTCTGATTTGCAAGCGCAATTTTGGAAAATTATATAATCTCTGACACTATCACAATTCTACTAAACAGCGAATTCTGCGCCACAGAATGACCCCAAGGCTGATTTTCAGTGGCCCCCGTAGTATGGTATTAAGCCTTACTTTACTTACATAAGTGAGCACGCATACATACACACAAATTTCCCCACATTCACCACACACTTTACCAAATTTTTGGTTTTATTTTATGGTGAAATATTTCATTGTGAAAATTAAATCTTACGTTGACACAAATATCTCAAAAATTGTTACTCTAAATTTTTTTTCTTGGTATATTATGTATTAAGAAAGTCACAAACATAAAAACTGCAATTGTATCCTACCATGCTCATGTGGAGTCAATCCTACGCTATGGTCTACTTATGTGGGGAAATAGTACTGATCAATCTAAAGCTTTTATACTACAAAAAAAGTGTATTAGAGCCATAGCCGGTATACCACCCGACGTATCCTGCAAGCCAATTTTTATTAAATATGGTTTGCTGCCATTACCATCTCTATATATATTCGAGACAAGTGTGTTTGTTCATAAACATAAACATCTTTGCTTTAAAAGCGCGAATGAACGCTGCACTAGACCACAAAGAGACCCTAATAAATTAGTTTTTGACTGTCACCCCAGACTTACAAAATTTAACAAAAATTGTATGTTTATGTGTGTGAAAATATACACTCGCGAGCAGACGAATCGACTCACCCATACAAAATATGCAAAAAGTGTGTTTTTATTACAATAATTTAAAAAAAGGATATAAAGTGTATATTTTTATTAAAGCCTATACTTTTATCTTTAAATTAACGCATTTATCATTTTAATGCAATCACCACTTTTGAAAATATCCTGGTATGAATGTTAGTGCATAAAATTTACTCCTTGCAGTACTAAGGAGTGTCGATATGAAAACCCCTTTAAAAGCCCCCGTAAGCAACGCACGCTTTCCAGTTGTCTTTCTGAAGTTGACCTGAACAAATTTTCGCAACATACGATTGGCAATTCAGCGTCACCATGGGTACGAGTCCAGATGAAGTCGCCCAAGTTGTCCTTTTGGTACAACAGGGCATTAGCCAAAGAGAGGTCACTCGTCAACTCGATCTGTCCCAATCTGCTGTATCCAGAGTATACAGAAGGTATCAAGAGACAAATTCTTACTGTAGGAGGCCAGATAACAGTCGGCGGCAGCGTACTTCTGAGAGAGATGACCGTTTTATCGTCTCAACAAGTCTTAGAAACCGTCATCTCACCAGTGTTGCTATGCAGCAGCGGCTGAGAGAGGTTCGAGGAGTCGCAGTAAGTCAATGGACGGAAAGAAGACGGGTAAAAGAATCTAACCTGACACCAAAACGGCCTGCCAGAGGCCCAAAATTGACCACAGCTCACCGACAAGCTCGCCTTATGTTTGCTCACGAACACATCGGTTGGACGGCTGAACAATGGCGATCGGTACTGTTCACTGACGAGTGCAGAGTGTGT
>LQNK01003329.1:144255-157495 GCA_001586405.1 Phoebis sennae
AACTCAACGCCATATAGTCCCAAACTAATTAAAGCTTCGACTATAGGAATTAGATGACTAATAGACATGCTTAAACATACCTTTTTAAATACATACATACTATATGTAGAAAATTATGATGTAATGAACATTGTAATCTTCTACTGTCTGGGTGTTTTTCTATTTATAGTACGTATGTATTGACAAGAAAAGTATGTACAAGTATGTCTATTACCAATCTAGTTTCCACAGTACAAGCTTTGCTTGTTTGGGACTAGATGGCGTAGTAAATGTCCTAGAATATTTATTTATTTATTTATTTAATACAATCATTTCCTATGATCGCATTAAAATCATGTAATACCCCACCGAAACAGATTTGTACAAACGCGATAAGCCGTAATTACAATAATAGAAATCGTAAGCTTAGAACTAATGAACATTATGTTACAATGTTATTGTAATCCTTAGTAATAGTTAACAGCGAGTAAACACATGGGAAATTGTAAGCTCATTACTACGTTTGGGTTCAATTTTGGTGTAATTTTTGTTTTTGTATATGTAGGTATTTTGATTGAAAGACCTGAAAATTTTAAATAGAAAAAGAATGCTTTTAGTCTCTTATTTTTAGTAGAAATATTTTTTTTTACTGGTGGTAGAGTAAATAAATATGCTATTAATAAAGACGAGTTATAAATCGAATCTGCTGGAATTCGGCTGAAAATTACACAAAAGACATAGGATACTTTTACCCGGAAATCCCACGGAACCGGGTTATGTACGTGGGTGAAACCACTTAAGTATTTTATTACATATTTTATTATTTTTTATATATAAAGATTTGTTTCAATATCCAAATACATGCTTAATATTAAGCTAAACACGTAAATCAACTATGAATTAATATCTTTAAATACTGTAGTTTTCAGCAAAAAAAAATTATTTTATTTATATTTTTTATTGACTACTACTGCTAAACTATTCAAATTAAATCATGTATAGCTTATATTATATTTATAGTTAGTATAGTATAGCTTATTTAAAAAATATATGTTTAAAATCCTGTATAGCCAGTTATTATATTTATTTTTATTTATTTATTTTATTTATTCAGATAACGAAGATCCAATACATGGTAAAATTGAATTAATGAATTGTCAGCTATAAATATAAACTAAAAAAATACATAATCGCACCAAATAGTATTGCTGGTATTTATAGTTAGTTTCCTAATACTTGGGGAGCGTAAAATAGTTTCACTGATAAAGTCGAGCGCAAGGGCCGTACGTGCGCAGTCGATGTTCCTTATTATTGTCAGTTTATACTGAACTAGTTGTTGAACTAAATTCTACATTTGGAATGTAAGTCATTAACCGATACGTAAAACGTACAGAAATGTAATTAATCGCGGTTTAACGCGTATATTTTGCGTGCCCGTATATTTACGAACAAATAAGATTATATATTTTTTAATATTTGATTGTACTTATTTAAGTAATATTTTTTAAGCAAAAGTAATAACAATAATTTAAAAATTGCTTCTAGTGTGAATCAGATTTATTGACCATGAATAGTTAATAAAAATTCAAATTCATCTTGAACAAATAAGATTATGTATTTTTTAATATTTGATGTTACTTCACTTATTAAAATAATATTTGTTTAATAATAATTTACACCTTATACCAATAGTAAAGATAATAATTTAACAAAATGCTTCTAGTGTTCATCAGTGTTATAGAACTTTGATAGTTAATAAAAATTTAAATTTATTTTAAACGGTTAATTTAATTAAGCCTTTAGTTAGAACAGTCTTACATATTCTATTAATCATTCTTAACAATTATATCATCAAGACATACTTTACGACAATAATCGGTTTCGTCAAGCTATAACCGTTTATTTCACAATAAAGCCGGTTATAATTCACGTATATCGTTGTCTACAATACTATTATAAAGTCTATTAAACGCACGCGTTCCATCGTATACGCAAATATATTGAATGAATAAAATCTGCGTAGCTCGTTACATTTGAAATAATATAGATATTGTAGAATACAATGTTATTTCAATGGTGACGTAGTACACTGGTGAAGAAAAACTGTCCTTTGTCAATCTGTGTATATTTACTACTTACTGTAGAAGTAACTTATTCCTTTGCTCCTTCTAATATTCCAAATAGGTTTGGATGTTTGTAAGTTAAACACAACGCAGCTATTGACTATACATAGATGGGTTGGATTAGCGAGATTAGGTTAGGCTTAGGTTTAAAAACTTTATTGATTAGATTTATTGAATAGATTAGATTGGGTATTTTTTGTTGTTCAATAGATGAATTGAATTAACGATATCGAAGGTGTTATCAGCTCTGCCCTTTTTAAACTGAACGTAAGCTACTTCCAACATAACTATTAAAAACGGTAATAATTGAGCAACTTTTGACGCCCAAACTAACTAACAACTTATTCTTTTCATAGAAAGTATTTTCCAAAACTAAGCAAAGGTATTACAGAAAAATACAAGGTTATACAAGAATAACATATCCCAAACTATAGTCGAAAGCACTGTTAAAACAAACGAATCCATACAAAAGCGTAAACAAGAAAATGCATAGAAATCCCATTCAATTCTATACGCTCCTTACGAGACGAATTCTAATTCTGCCATTTGGATCCTTGTAGGTGCAGTTTAAATAATGTTATTACGTTATAGCACACTAGTTGGTAAACACGATGTACTTATGTAATCGATTTCATATAAAACAGTTTAATGTTCTGTATAATACAAGTTTCTTTAGATAATGTTTCACATATTTTCATACTTTATCACATCCTGAATTCTAACTAGCTGACGATGATGTACGAAACCGGTCGTGTTTTAAATAATTACTGTAATAGTGCTAATAGTGGAATTGAAAATATAAAAATTTGTTTGTTAAAATAAAAGTCACATATTTTTCAAATTTGGAAGGTTTGATATAAGTAGCATTGGTTTATAGAAATACATAAAATGTAGTATTTTTGACGCAGGATGTATTTGGAGATTAACGCAAAATAAAATATATTTCATGAAAATTTTGGACAATAGAATCCATGAATTTATCTACGGAAATAACAGAAAATATAATATTAGTACAATTTGATAGAACATAATATTATTGTAACTTACAAAAAATACAATATATGAATATTAATGTACATGAAAAATTTAGTTCCTGGTTACTTGTAACAGTGTAATGCACAATCTTACTCTTTACATCACATAATTAACAGATTTTATTTATGATTTTATTTCATCAGCAAAATAGTGAATCTTCTATCAAATTAACTGACGTATGTACGCAAACGCGAATTCGTTCCCAGTTAACTGGGGCTTGAAGAGTGCTGACTATGGTAATAACCTGGTCCCTTTTCAGCCTATTTCGGGAACTACACACCCATTGACAGTTACATTCTAAAGTAAGACATAGAAACAAACGAGTGAACGTATATTTCAAAATAATGAATATTTCAAAATTAAAATAATCAACACAAATTATAACTATTTGTCACTGTTACTTAATGTAACAATACAACTCATTATAAAATACATTCACTCCTACAGATTTCATTTAATAGATTCATTTTACCATAATTTCTCCGTCTTCTATCAAATTAGCTGACGAATGTACGTAAACGCGAAGTCGTTCTCAGTTAACTGAGTTAAGCCTGAAGAGTGCTGACTATGGTAACAACGTGGTCCCTTCCCGGCCTATTTCGGGAACTACACACCCGTTGACAGTTACATTTTAACGTAAGACGCAGCAACAAAAGAATGTCGTATCTAATGAGTGAACGTTAGCGGTCGTCATAACATAATTAGTATAAAAACTATATTACTCAAAACTATCAAAACATTTCAAAAATAAAATAACCAAAACAAATGATAACTATGTATTTGTAACTGTTTGTTACTTAATGCAACAATACAACTCGTTTTAAAATGCATTCACTCCGACAGATTCATTTAATAGATTCATTTCACCATCATTTCTCCGTCTTCTATCAAATTAGCTGACGAATGTACGCAAACGCGAATTCGTTCTCAGTTAACTGAGTTAAGCCTGAAGAGTGCTGACTATGGTAATAACGTGGTCCCTTTCCCGGCCTATTTCGGGAACTACACACCCGTTGACAGTTACATTCCAACGTAAGACGCAGAAACAAAAGAATGTCATATCTAACGAGTCAACGTTAGCGGTCATCATAAAATAATTAGTATAAAAACTATATTACTTAATACAATCAAATATTCAAAAAAATAAATGACCAAAACAAATGTTAACTATTTGTAACTGTTTGTTACATAATGGAACAATACAACTCGTTTTAAAAGACATTCACTGCTACAGATTTAATAGATTCATTTCACCATCATTTCTCCGTCTTCTATCAAATTAGCTGACGAATGTACGTAAACGCGAATTCGTTCTCAGTTAAGTGAGTTAAGCCTGAAGAGTGCTGACTATGGTAATAACGTGGTCCCTTCCCGGCCTATTTCGAGAACTACACACCCGTTGACAATTACATTCTAAAGTAAGACGTAGAAACAAATGAATGTAAAATCTAATGAGTGAACGTTTGCGGTCATATAAACTTAATTAATTTAATAACTATGTTACTTAATACTATCAAATATTTCAAAAATAAAATAACCAACACAAATGATAACTATTCGTAACTGTTTGTTACTTAATGCAACAATACAACTCGTTTTAAAAGACATTCACTCCTACAGATTTAATCTAATAGATTCATTTCACCATCATTTCGTCTTCTATCAAATTAGCTGACGAATGTACGCAAACGCGAATTCGTTCTCAGTTAAGTGAGTTAAGCCTGAAGAGTGCTGACTATGGTAATAACGTGGTCCCTTCCCCTATTTCGGGAACAACACACCCGTTATCGGCTATGATCTAAATGTAGGGCGTGTGATTACTCCGGCCGTGATAGGCTTGTTCTGAACTAATAAATGTCGCAGGTAACTTACGTGACTGTTGAACTGAAGGCGTAAGTTTTAATGTTTGATAAAATTAAATTATTGTTCTAAATTTTGATGCATTTATATGGGTACATAAAGTTCATTGGGTTTCCTATAATAATTATGCTGGTTGCTTTGATATGAGATATATTTCGGAAGTTGTCATGTAGTAAAAGTTAAAGAGTAAATAAAAAAAAAGATACATGGTGAAGTGTATAATGTGACATAATATATGACATATTTAAATTATTTAAATCCAGTTCAATTAACGTTATTGTAGGTGCGTCTGCTTTAAAATTTACGTGATAGATGGAAAAATGCAAAATTTTATGTAATTTGTTTTAGGTACGCAAATTTTTAAACCAAGAAAACATAAAACCCGGACAAGCTACGTTCAATTTGAATTTATTTTTAGACACGGTGTCTATTAAGGACCTTTTGAAAGAGATATTAAAGTTCCGTAATTCATTATGGGGGTTTTGAATTTACTTCACAAATCGTCCATTTCTTAAGTTTAAAGCAAATAATTTGTCTTAGATAAAATTCGCTCCAATTTACTTGAATTAAGCTAATTATATTTATGATTTAACGTAACGAAAATTCGATTAAAGGCACCTCGACTATCTTCAAATGAGTCCATCAAACTTTCCTGAGATTTCTATCTTTATTTGAAAACGAAATTGGCTAAAAGTTTTCCAAGCTAATGTAATATTATCAAGATGCTCATTCCAGTTTGGCAATAATTTATATTTCGTCTGTGATTCTGTTTCGTTTGACGTCTCTGAGTGTAAATTATTGTGAAAATAAGTATGAATGCTTGGGACGAGGTTGGTTGATGAAAGGAAAATTTAATTTTAAATATATTTTTGTCGTAGCAAATTAACGTTGAAATTTTGTTTTGGTTTCAATAATTTTATATAAATCAGTTACTTCTTAAGCTGCAATCTAATATTTGATATTTAAAACATGAACGAAACTCTACAGTAAATTCTTAGTTCTAAAATATTGTGTTAAGAAAATGTTTCGCAAAATTTTAATCTTTCACAAGCAGGCTTACTATGGGGCGCTTATTAAAAGTAATTGAAGTTCTAATAACCATAACGTGCGAGGTAATATCATTTAATCTAGTGTTAATAACTGTTATGTGCTTGGGGACTAGAGGATTCTGAACTGATTCATAAAGTTGCGATCCTTTGATAAAGATAACCAATTTCATTCTGAAGTGAAATAGGACGTAATAAGAATAGTTTCTGACATGATTTAAATTGAGTATGTGCTAAATTAAAAAAAAAAACTTTTTTAATGATTTTAAATGCCGTTTACACTTTAATAATGTAAAATAATGTGTAATAAACCGCGATGAAAATCCTTTAAAAAGTATTTTATAAATTATGGAAATTACTCGCGTTAAAAAACACTATGTACTTATTTATGTCTTGTGTTACTCAATAGAAAATAAATTTCGTTTATTATTTTTAATTAATTATTGATTGACAGGTTTTTCTGTATAAGTACTTCTTTATATTTTTAGAAGTCTAAATTATTATTGAAGGTTTATGCTTCTTAAATAATTAAAAATATGTGTGGATTTAATTCTATTGCGATTATTTTGTTAAGCGAATATACTAGTAAGTTATCCAGGCTTGTTTCACTTGCGGTTGGAGTGGACTGAGTGATGGATGGACAGATACTCATTAGGTATGTAGGACTAGGACGGGTTCTCGGAGAGTTTAGGAGTTGCATCACATTGCTGAACTATGTAAGATAGGTTGTTTGGTGGAGAATGTCAGGCTTGGTAGTTTTGTTGGTTAAGTCCGCTATTCAAAAAATGGTTGATTAAACTTGAATGAGTTAAAATAAAAAAAATATTCAAGGACATTTAACCATACACCATCTAGTCCCAAACTAAGCTTGTACAATTGAAACTAGATCAGTGATAGATATACTTAACATACTTTTATTGTGTAAATACATTCATATTACACATAGGTGAACCCACACAGTACAAAATTTCATCCAAATCAGTATAGTACTTAAGGCATCAAGAAGACAGACTTACTTTCCTTTTTATAAAATTAGTAAGTAGGTAAGCACATATTATTGATACACCTATTAGCTAACCTAACCTTCCCTACACCCTTTCGCTCAGAGCAATTAAAATAGTTTTCGCTTGAAATACTTCCTACGCACCAAATGTTCACTAGTTCGATTCGATCGGACCATTGCGTCTAAGACAGCCATTAAGTTAAGGGGTAATTAAACTCGACGAAACTTGTCTCGCCTCCTCGGCGCTAAGCGGAGCCACGGCGCAAACTATGCGAGAGAGCGGGCTTGTTCTATTGATTGATTAACATTTGCGCGCTGCTCTTGGATTGTTGTACTGTGCTCTTGAAGTACTGTTCTTAAATTTTTATACTGTGTTCTTGTCATACTGTTTTCAAATTATGATCTGTGATTAACATACTGATTATAAATTGGTAGACTGTGATCTTGAATTTCTATTCTTCCCTTCTGTTTTTAAATTCATAAATTGTAATTTTACAAATAAATAGTGTGTGTAATAAAGTCTTCAATGCTCTCACATATTGAGTTGTTACAAAAATAATAAAAAAATGTATTGAAAAGAAAATAATTTATTTAGCTTTTTACAGGTTCACATTTTTGTGTTAAGAAAAGTAAATTTTTGACGGTGATAAATGCACGAAAAATCTTTTCTTCAAAAAAGACATTCCTACAATTACAATTCATACAATTCTAAAAATAAAACTTCAACTTAAGCGAAGTTAAATTTATATAAAACGCTATAACAGCCTAAGGAAAACTTGTTGCAACTGGAATTATCAGAGAGGCGATAATTTCATTGAGTTCTGAAAGAATCATTAGCGATTGCAACTTGGAAGTTATGGGCCATTGAGGAAACTATGGAACTTTTGCGTATTGGGAATCTTTTTATTATTTTTGAGGTATTTTGATGAAAATTTTGTATTTTAGTAAGACGAGGGAGTTTAAAAATTATGGTTGTAAATTGTAATTTATATTTTGGATTGTTACCTCTTGATGGAATTGCAGATTGATTTATTTGTAAAAAAAGTTATTTATATTCTACTCTATATTATTTATTAATTCGCAAATTATACCCTTTTTTTTGACCCGGTCTAATTTGTGAGTGATAATTCATATAGAGTAAAAAAAATTATTTTAATGATACCAAAAGTGTGAATTGTTTGATAAAAATCGACTTGTAAGACATTACAACGTTAATGATTATATTTTATTTCATTTCATTTAGAATTGTATTTTTTAAAATTATGATGAAAGAGTGAAGTGTTACTTGAAAAGTAAGAAATGAAAATTAAAACAAAAGGTTTACACTGAAATATTTAATATTTTACAAAATTTCAAACCCACTTCAAGCCTTCTACAACTCTTAAAATACCAATAATATTATTTGAAAATATTAAAACAGCACTTTCATTTCGCCTTTAATGTTCGTATCGAGAAATTCTGGCAATTACAATTTTGCGGGTAGGTTGTAAAATAACACTTCGATGATTTAACGTAGGTCCTAAATGCCAGGATCTTACGAGTGGGAGTTAACAGCGTGAGGAAATAACGCGTTTATTGTGAGTTTTGGTGGACTTTTATGGGTGAAGGTTAAAAATTTACAGTAGAATAGCAGACTGTGGTAGCAGACTGCAATCCCTGAGCCATAGACTATTTTGCCTTTAATATGCTTTAAGATTCTGTATGGTTTTAATGTTATAGCAGGCAAGCGTATGCGGTTCATCTGATGTTAAGTGAGTGATCGCAGCCCATGAACATCTATAACATCAAAAAGTCGTAGAAGCTTGAAAGAAGGGGAGGGGATGATGAGAGACAAATACTTGGAAGTAGAGCCTCAATATTATTATTAAAAATTTATGGTTTGATGTTTTTATGTTTAGGATAAAAGATTTGAACTGATGTTAAGTGCCAGAAGGGGAGTTATATAGTAAGGATAGTCTGGGACATGAAAGTGGATTGAGTGAGAGTGGTGGTATGTCTACCTTAGGAATTCCGGGATTACAATGTGTATAAGAACAGTTGGTTGGAAGAGATAGGGCAAGAGTTATGATAAGTCTGAGTGAAATAGAATGTGAACTAAATACACCCTCTATTGCCTCCACTCGTCAAATAAAACCATTTTAACGTTTCCAGGCCACTTGAGCTCTCCGTATGGATAGATAAATAAGAATATTTCCAACGTTTGTGTCGTCTAAAGTAATACTTATGCATTTATGCAAATAAATAGATAGATGACTGTGTATACCGGGGACTTTTACTGAACGTTAAATATATTTTTCTGACGCCATAACTTCCACTATATTATCTACACTCTTATATAATATGCATACGTTTAATATTTGACAAGTCAAGGAATTAGCACAGGAAAAAATATTTTTTATACGTGAAAAGAGCCTTATAAAAAATCTTCTAAACATGAGAAGTTTGACAATGTCGTCTCATATGCAAAAGCAATACTACATCAGTAAACAAAAAACTTTTCCTTAGTATTCTTTGCAAAGCTGTGTTCAATAATTTTATTCTATGAATACTTTTCGCGGAAAAAAGTCTTCAGTTGTATTTTTTATTTCAAACCTAAATAATTTACATAGATAGTTCAAAAGCACTTTTGCCATATCTTACAACATTTTTTTTAAAAACTAATGCGAAGTTAATACTTCCATGAGTTTAAAAAAAATTATATACATCACTTTAACATCATGTCCTAAATTAAATAAAATCCTTTACAATTATTTTATTTAATATGAAAAGTACTCGCGTTAAAACAACCACAAGAAAATACCGTTCCAAATTGGACAAAACATTTGGTTCAGACCTAAATAATATTTCTAACAAACCCCAATCACCAGTTTGCACCACACAATCGTGGCTGGAGGCAAATTGGCTCCTTTCACGTCAATTTCTGGAATGTCTCACATTACAATCGCTAGTTGCTCCTTGTTTCGTTCGAGCACTTAATTAAATCATACCGATGTCGCTTCAAATTAGCGGAGTTTATATTAAATATCACTTTTGCAACTCACTAAAATATAATGCTTATGATGTCTTATTATAACTACTTTTGAAGTACATAAAGAACTCTTATTGATATTACATTTACATTCTTATTATATTTAAAAACGTAAGTTATTAAATCGAAAAATTGGTATATCACCTTTACGTACAGATTTTGTAGTCCACGCAATCGAAGCCGGGCGGTAAGCTACTCATATTATAACAGTAAAACATTGGATGTTCATGTGACAATTTTGTTGCAATTACTGAACGGATTGTGATAAATTTTCGTAAAATACCGAAGGATTTCGTCAAAATAGTCTGAATGACATAATAAAATTATCGCAGTATACTAATAATGCTTGCACTGTTGTTATAATTATAACGTACAACGTACAAAAGGTAATAATTCTAAAAAGAAATACAAAAGTAAGATGACTCAATTTTGTTATACTACGATGTCATTGTTTTAATATTATAAATATTCCATAACATTTTATGTCATACTAAGTAAAAAAACATACGTATTTTTCTTATTTCACATAATATATCTCATGTTGTCACCGGAAGCATTACAAAAAACCATTACGTACAGTCACCATGACAGTAATAATTGGACATACAGAAAATAAACGCAAAAAGCATTTCTGCCTATAAGGAAAAACGTCCAAATCAACCCTTACCAAAGACGGGAATCAAACGTCACGATGTAACATGTAAACATAAACAGCAAATACAGCGGTATTTACAAACCTTGCTATCTTATTTCAATTTGAACGCTTCATTGATTGCATGAATTTAAAGAGAAAATGAGATACGACGCTGGAACTTCACTAAGAAGGAAAGAGAGGTAATCTTACGGTGAAAATATCGAAAAAATCGCATCGAATCCTGAAGGTCTTATTATAAGTGCTTTGTTAAATCGCTTCCAATTTACGACGTAGATTGGTAAATAAACGTGCCAAGGAAGTCGCGTTGTCTTGAGTACACTATTTAACGTTCGCTGTTAGAACAAAATGGCGGATCGAAGACATTTAATAGCCCCTAACAAAAGGCACACTGTTCGTTTTTAAAACAACCGATTTTATCAGAATCTTTGTTGGACTCAGACAAGTTAAAAGTTAGTTTGAAATCTTTGAAAAGTGGATTTTAGGATTGAAATACTTTATGCAACTGCTTTTCAATTTAATTTTGCGTTTTTTGATCCAATCGTTACTTTTAAACAGTAACATTAAAAGGTTCTTTATAATATTCAGATGAACAAATACTAAAAAAACATTTCCGTCTTTATTAGAACTTTAATTGTAATTAGATGTCTGATATGTCATTAAAATTCATAATGAAATCACATACAAACGAAAAGCTATTTACCTATCAGCTAAGCAGTACCAGGAAACTATACGGAATCTTCAAATACCGTTTGTTATAGACGTATATCGATTCTATGAATAGCATCGTCAAGTACACCAAATTTTCAAGTCGCAAGTTACTCGGAAAATTCGGGAACAAATTCGATTCCGAACATCTCGAAACTTGAAGAGCTGCCGCCGTCATCTGTCAATGGCAGGGCCGGATTTACTTTTAAAACACGTCATTATTTTTTTATTAGAGTGCGTGAGAAAAAAATGTACTTATTTCGCGCTCCGTTGGTCTGTAAACGTGACATCAGTAAGAGTGTGAAGAGCGTATAAGTGTGTATGGCGAAATTTACGAGCTGCTAGTATCGCCTTTCAGTTTACGGTCACTGGTTTTTATTTGAGCGACGTATAAAACAACGCAAGTATTAGCTCATATCGGTCGGGCTATAACGCGCTAAAAGCTTTGTTATATCTGATTTTATGTTACGCGAAGATTTATCAGTCATATTTCGGTTTGCATTACGAGATTTGGTGGTAATAGCGAATAGGTTTTGTGTTTTATTCTAGATGCCGCAAAACAAAAGTTATTAAAATTTGATGTATTAAAAACGAACAATTTCTGTGAATATGTCCATCAAAAATCGCATCAAAACTAGGAATTGACAATTTTATGTTGGTGCAATAATGTTCTGTATGTAGCTTCTCCAGTTGAAAAAAAAAACATGTTGCCTACGTTTATTTCTTTTCTTCTGTATTGTATGCCCAATGTAATATTCATTCAAACATGTATTTCATAGTCATATAACTTCACGACTATAGTGTAACGTTCTGAGCAACAGCTCTTAAAGTATTTATATTTTAAAAATTAAACTCTTTAAATTTCGTAACTACGTACAGTTTTATCACACCAAAAATGTCAAAGGCTAACAACGCTTTATTAAAAAATATACAAGCGAGTCCTTCCAACCATTATCCAAATTTGTAAACAGTGTTGCCACCTGAAAAACATTAATATTCGCATGAAGCTCAGGTGTCAAAGCGAATTTAATGATGTGGCAACACAACTGTGAAACGGTAGAACGCTGTGTTAATTGTTGTTATTATCGTTAATTTGTTATTTCGGTAACAAATGTTGTTGCAAAAAGTTACTGGTGGAAGATTGGAGTAATTACTCGTGTGGATTGAGTAGCAGGATTTTTCAATGTTGGTTAAATATTGTTCTTTAAATTGTATATTAATGGGACCAAGTCTTTATTTTTGGAGATGTATTCTTTAACAAAATACGTGTATATACTTTATGACTTTTGAGAAGATTTTTGCTTGTTATTTTACCGATGAAAAAAAGGTTTAACTTATTAACGAGATGTAAAGATATAAATAAACATTTTTTAACGTTATCCTTGTAATTGAAGTAAAAATTACTAACTTTTATTTTCTTTATTTGATTATACAAAACAATAGAAGTTTAGCTTAAAAGTATATTTTTTTTAAGGGGTTATTTCACGATAATTATGTAAAAATTGTCACATTGCAGCTTTTATACCCTTATACCTGTAAAAAAAAATTATTCCAACTAAAATACAGTATTAGACGTACTTCACGTAAATATATATAATCCATACTAGTCCCGCAGGGCCAGTCAAGCGTGAAAAGGTCGAAATGATGCCGGGGATGTAAACTCGCCTTTATTTATCATCAATATCAATAAGATGTGTCCATGGGTTTATATGCTTCGGTATTTGAAGGACAATCCATTTGCAATGTATTAATGTATGTGTTTTTTTGGTTCCGATATAGGTATATGTAATAGGTTGTATCTTTAAC
>LQNK01003329.1:157908-193171 GCA_001586405.1 Phoebis sennae
AACTACGCAACGGATTTTGATGCGGTTTTTTTTAATAGATAGAGTAACTCATGAGGAAGGTTTTTAAGTATAATATCATCCATTAAACCCGTGCGAAGCCGGGGCGGGTCGCTAGTTTTATATAGAGCGACTCTTTTATTTTTTATTATTGTTAAGTAGGTCATCATTTATATTTAGCCACGTGCTTTAACGTAAGAAACAAAAGTTTAGAATAGATATTAAATTCGTGTGATGAATTTGTTTTATACATCCCATCTAATATTATATACTTTAAACATATTTTAATATCCACTTCATCATATCTCTCATTTTTATTATCTCATAACCAACATATTTTTTTCAAACCTTCATATTTCATAAAAAATCTTTTATATTAAATCATAGACTTATTTTCAAAATGGCGGAAACAGAATAGTTATAAAAAAGTGCACGTCTCGAGTTTTACAGCTCAATGCATTATCTTAAAGATCTATAAAAGAGAACATTGATTTTACGGCGTCCCATCCGAACGATAGCATCTGAAATAACGACAATAGCAGACCCTTATTGCATTGCTTTTAAATTTAAAAACGTTTTAAAATGATCTTATCAAGTTTCGAATTTTTAGTCTATACCTACCTCTCTACTTTCTTACTATCCGTACTATCCTACTATCCTCCTCTCCTACTATCCTACTGTCCTACTTTCCTACTGTCCTACTGTCCTACAATCCTACAAATTTTTTTATTATTGTTTTTTTATTGGGCCACTTTTTATCCCAGAAATTCGATCTAATTACAATAAAAAAGAGTTTAATTCATCATAATTACTTATTTTAATGAAATAGAAACAGAACGCAAGATGAAATTTTCTTCGAATTTAAATTGCGGTTACAAAGTTCTTTATGTCAAGATGTCAGGCTTCCCCGAGTTTCATAATTAGTAAGAACAATGTCATTGTACGCAAAGAAGAAATCTCTTTGTTCATTTCAACTCAATAACACGATTTACTTTATAAAACTGTTATTATTTTGAACAATATATTACTTGGAACTCATACGTGCTTCAACCGCATTGAGCAGAATATTTTTTATCTGTGTAATCTTATAACGAGGCGAAATGTATTCCATATTTGAATTTAGAAGCAATTAAATTCTATAGTGCCAGTCATAAATTTCATTTCAATTTCGAAACAATTTTTGTCTTCGAAACAGATAAAAAAATCACTAAAGAATATAGAATTTATCAATTCGAATTTCGAACGCTAAATTGTAACGCTGAGTCTTTCCGAATACCAAATTCGGGGTCACAAAGTTTTAGTCAGTATTTTGTAGATCAGCTACAAAGACCCTTCTTAGCATAGGAAAGCTTGTGTAGTCTTGTCTGCCGGTTCATTTCCCAGCGCGCCGCGGGCAACACGCGACCCGAAAGGATCAAATATCAATCTTGAAGCAGTTTTCGTTCAGGATCGGAATATACGCTGCGTACCGTGAAATGCTGAATTTTCTATATTCCAAGTTTCTTTAGTTACGTAGCGTTTGGAAAAGGCGTGCGTTTGTAGTAATTGTGACTTGCTATTGATTTAAATATCACTATCTTAGTTTTACGCGTAACATTTTTATTGTAAATATTAAAAAAAAAGAAATTATTTTTATATAAGATAAGTTGAGCTCCGCGGTTTCGTCCGCGTATATATCCCGTTTCCGTAGGATTTTTGGGATAAAAAACTATCTATGTCATTCTTGGGGTTTCAAAGAATCTCTGAACAAAATTTCATTTAAATTGGTCCTGTAGTTTTAGAGCCTATTCAATACAAACAAACAAACAAATCTTTCCTCTTTATAATATTAGAATAGAAGAAAAAAATACATCGATACGATAAAGCTATTGCAGACGGGATTTAAACTATGTACCGCAATAATAACAGTCGTTTTACATTTTCACGAGAAACATGTTCATAAATCCACCGCAAATTCAGTAAAATGGAAATATCTAAAAAATTCAACAAAAGCCCCGGTATTAAGTGTAACAGCTATTGATTTAAGTGGCCAATAAAATGTTTTTATTGAACAATTTGTGTATCAGCAGATGTTCCGTAAAAAATAATTGTTCGTTTAATTCATTTAATTGAGTTATAAAATGGCGGAAAATGTGTCGTGTAAATAAAAGGGGAAGGGTGCTTTATCAGTTGTATTAATTTTTTTGAGCTAACAATGTTTTCATTTTTTCTTGAAATAATTGCTTGTTGATGTTTGTTGGCAGTTGTAAACGTTTTTGTGCTTAAAATCCGACTAAAAGGCTGCCTGCAAGAGATCCCTTTTTAGCGCCTTAATGTTTTGTGCTTGTGGTGCTTAATAAAGTGTATTGTATTGTTTTATTTATAAACCCAATCACTACATAGTATAAAACAAAGTCGCTTTTTCTGTCATATGTCATGTTGTATGTCCCTATGAACGCTCAAATCTTTAAAACTACGCAACGGATTTTAATGCGGTTTTTTTTAATAGATAGAGTAACTCATGAGGAAGGTTTTTATGTATAATATCATCCATTAAACCCGTGCGAAGCCGGGGCGGGTCGCTAGTTATAAAATAAAATAGACATTCAGACGATAATGGTCGACGACGACGACATTGCTTCGTAATGTTTTCTAGAAGATTCGACCTTACTTACATTGATCCATATTTATAGATAAATTTGACAAGTGTTTTTGCTAGGTCGGGCTCAGCTTTCATCCTGGTTCTTACCTGTAACAAGAAATATTTATTTTAATAATACGTTATTCAATAGATGTACTTAACACCTTGATGTTTTATTCCATGCTCCATGGCACACGAAGTAAAGAACCTTTTAAAATTAATATTTTTTTAAAGAAAATATGATAATAACACAAGTAATATAGAGGCATGTATTCCGATTTCATTTCTTTCCCATCCTGTTCAATTCCTTTCCCAACTTCCCATCATTAATCCTCTCCTTATCACACCCCTTCCTTTAAGCCGGCGCGGCATCTGCGACACTTTGATGTTGTAGATGTTCATGGGCTGCGGTCAGTCACTTAACATCAGGTGAACTGCATGCACCGCTTGCTGTATCATAAAATATCAATAGAAAAAAGCAGATTGCATCTCTCTTCAGCCCTCGTTCGTCTACTGCTAGACACAGGGCTCTCCTAAGGCACTACTGAGCTCAGAATTTAGCTCTATTTTCCAGATTGCATACTTCAAGCCAAATAAATTGTGCGTCAAATAAATTGGCTCCGAATCTTGAACTTAAATTCTTAGCGCCGAGTTACACCATCTTCCGCGATAAAAAACACTTTACTTTTATTATTAAATTTATGTCTTTATAAAACGAAAAGCAATTCGACTTTTTTCCGAACTTTCACAAAGTTTGGAATTTTATAACAATTTTATTGAATATCGCTTTAACGACACAATAAGTAAGGACTTATTACGGAAAGTTATATTTTACGCTTTTAGCTTATTTTTATTGCTATCTTCTGCAAGCGGATTTGCTCGCATTTAATTCAGGGTAAATAGAATAACGCCTAATTCAGCTAACAGCCTATCTGTATACCGATTTGCATCAAAATCGGTTTAGTAGTTGCAGCGTAATTGGCAGACAGACGTTTATACGGCAATAAATATTCTGGGACATTTAACAATCCGCAACCTCGTCCCAAACTAAGTACTACTATGGAAACTAGATCGCTAATAGACATACTTTAACATACTTTTTTCTGTAAATACCTCTACAAAATACAAACATTTGTAGTCCACGCGAGGCCGCGGACGGAAACCTAGCAAATGAATAAATGTAATATTTCGGCTTATTTAAATGAAAGCCTTCATATAAACTTGTAACCATTATAACAAAACATTTACTCTCAAAATATTTCAAACATACAAAGTCAATATTCCCTCGCATCAAAACAACCCTCTTGCTCCGATAGTCATTAAGCTGTGTACTGACCACCCTACGACGTTCGGCATAGTTTAAACATCGCTTTATTAAAATGTCGATTTCTACCGGTAAAATAAATAACCGGTAAACCGGCTTGTTTTCACTAAATAGTATGAAAAGTGGGTTCTTTTTGTATGTTCCTATGTATGCTTAGATCTTGGAAACTATTGTTTATAAATAGATGGAATGATCAAAAGATAGTACGTGCGAAGCCGGGACGAGTAGCTAGTTGTTGATAAATAAATCTCGTCTTTTCTATTTATAAATTACTAGCTGTTCGCGGCTTCTGTTAGCATTATGTTATATAGCCTATAATATACAGCCTATGTTATAATGTAGCTTTCGTGTGGTGAAAGAATTTTTAAAATCGGTCCAGTAGGTACGTTTTTTTTGTTTAGAGAAAGTTTGAATTTCGATGAAACCTATAAAGTGTTAGATGTTAATGTGGACATTTGCTACATAATCATTTAAAAAGAATGAGTTAATTTGGTTGAAGTTTGGCAGAAAGATAGTTCATAAAATATACTCCGGTCCATGCAAAGTCGATGAAGGAAGGTCAAAGTTCAATATTCATGAAGAAAGCTAAAAAAGCTCAGTGAGCCGATTTTGTAAATTGTACTACCATATTTTGAAAAGTCGGATAGTTTTATTTTACCAACATATTTTATTTTTTTTATTTCATAACACATTACAACTTTTATTAACAAACATAACTCAGAAAACGTAATCTTATCCTAAACATTATAAAAATTATAACTAAAGATTGGGCTGTCAAATTTATGAGATAATTCTTTTACGATTTGAGATTAAACATATATCATATATTACACCCAACATTTTTAATCCATTCATGTATTTGTAAATTTGTCTACTTATTATTCAATAAAAAGTAATAATTGTTTCAAAAGCGCTACAATAAAAACATGCGTATTACTCAGGGCATGATCAAACACGCTCTCAGCAATTTGCAAACAATTACAATACAGCGTCCTGTGCTTACCGACATGTTGACTGAACAACACTCGTATGTTAAGTGTACACTTATTTGAGTACTTACAATACTTTCATATGAATTATTCTCCAAAATAAGTATTCCTGGACATTTAACACAAAGCTATCTAGTCAATCAACGCAAACTAAGCAAAGCTTTTACTATGGATGCTAGGTTACTGATAGTCAAACGTAAACATATTTTTTTTGTAAATAAAGATAACTAGCATCCAAACAGTAGAAAATTACAATGTGCATCACATCATAAGTGGGAATCGAACCCATACCCTCCGGCTCAATAGACCATTGCTGAATCACTGCACCAATGCGGGACATAAAAAAACCTTTGAATAAAAATATTTTTAAAGGATTTTAATCGGGGTTATTCATGTTTCTCCCTTTTGAAAAGAAGAAAATCTATAAATGTATATCTGAAAGGTGACTGACTGACATAGTGATCTATCAACGCACAGCCCAAAGCGCTGGACGAATCTAGCTGAAATTTCGCATGGAGGTAGATGTTATGACATAGGCATCCGCTAAGAAAGGATTTTTATCAAATCCCGCAACAGATTTAGGCTTTACCAACACAGCTAGTTTTCTAATAAAGAAGTTTTTAAATCTTATGTCCTTTGCGTAGTACAAGAGGTCAAATAAATAAATGTCTAATGATTTAGCAAATCTATCAGCTGTACTAATGAGTCGAGTATCGCTCAAGTTGTTAATGTTTAATTAAGTTTTTATGGAGTGGCGTGCCGGCCTATGTTAATTCGTTTTGTTCGCTATTCCATCCAATGACATAGATAACTAGGGATGAACATTGCTTTTTTAAAGTTGTATTGACCAATATGAAAAATGTTTTCTTTTTTTTATAGAGGAAAGGGGCAAACGGTCCACCCGATGGTAAGTGGTTACCGCCGCCCATAAGCACCCACAATACGCGAGTGTGTTGCCGGCCTTTTAAAGAGTAATATGCTCTTCTCTTGAAATGCTGATTTTTATCTAAATTCTTATCTTAAATCCAGGTGGCTTCGCTCTCGTAGCATAATGTTATATATAGCCTATGTTACTCGTGAATAATGAAGCTTATGAATGGTGAAAGAATTTTTTAAATCGGTCCAGTAGTTTTGAGCCTATTCATTACAGACAAATAAACAAAGTTTTCCTCTTTATAGTTGGCTGATATCTGTAGAGATTGGCCGCCGTGGCTGAAATGCGGTTAGGAGGAACGTTTTTTTTTTTTCGTTTTTTTATGGAAAATCATTTAAAAAATGTGGTTTATTAGTAACCTAGAAAAGGCTATTCATTTGAATATTTTTCGTTACTAATATCTCTAAGTAACTGTGAATTTAATACTAAAAATCACTTTCTATATATTTAAACTGACTAATAAACTAGAGTAAATGTATTAATGTCACTGGTAGCAACCCTACAGTCAGCAGTAATTAAACAGAACATAAGTTTGTTCGTAGCGTGCTAGCGTGTTAGGCATCGCCGCTAAATTATTGTGACAATACATCAATTAACAGCTTTTAAGTGATACGTAAAAGTGGGTTTTTCTAGTAAGGACCTTTTTAGTACTTTTTAACCAACTTCAAAAATGGAGGCAGTTTAACGTGTATGTATGACCCATTTAGGTTTCCATCTACGTCTTTTATGTGTATTTATGTATTCACAAATTTCTCGAAAAGTAAAGGTAATATTAAGTTAATCCTTATCCACATAAGTAAGGTACTATTGAACTTACCAACAATTTAAGTTACATTAAAATCGGTTCAGCAGTTTTGCAGGTATAACACCAGAGCACAAGGAAAAAATTACAAATAAATAAACTATTTAAAAAACTTCTTTAAAGATAACGTACTTGGAATATACACATTTTATTACATCATACAAAACATTTTACACAAAATCCTCAAAATATAGCTGACGGTTAAAATAGTCAAATATAATATTTGTTAAAGCGGACGGTTTATTAACACACGTGGACCGTAGTCTCATTAAAACTTTAAACGAACGTGTCCAACGAAAAACTATACATGTAACTTAAAAATATTATTTTCTACGTACGAATTCTGGTAAATCAGTACAATTGCTAAAATGAGAAGTGTTCAAAAGCAATGGGTTATGTAATTTTAAAAAGGCAAGCTTCTACGTTTTTCTTACGGTAAAATATAGAAATTATTCCATACTTCCTTACTATCATCTAAACATAATAAACCAAACCATTTCTGTACATTGAATATTTTTAAAAACCTTGATTAGATTTTTTCTGTTTGTCTGTTTATCTATTTTTCCGTGCGTATATTTGTATATATTTAATGCGAAAGTAACTCTGTCTCTTTTTCACGACTAAACCACCAAATCAATTTGGAAGAAATTTTGTACAGATTGTTTCAACCCAAGAAAGGACATAGGATCGCGATAACATAGTGATCTATCAACGCACAGCCCAAACCGCTGAACGGATCGGGCTGAAATTTGGCATGCAGGTAGATGTTATGACGTAGGAAGTCTCTTAGAAAAGATTTTGATTTAGAGAAGGTAAGTTCTCTTCTCCTCTTGTTTTTGGCCCTCCTGTCTCAGACGGTTTTTGCCAACTAGTACGGTAAGTCCTCGTAAAACAGAACCAATTTGACATCTCTCAAAAATATATGGAAAATGTATTTGCAAGAGACCATTACAATTAAATAGCGTTCAAGTCCACCCTTCAGTATATCATCACTAACTAGTTTTCTACAACAAGCTAAGCCAAACTATTTGACTGTAATCTTTACTGAGAGGGAAAATACTCGTAAAGCAGAACTAACGCAACGGTTGGCCAATTTAGGAGTTTGGAGTCTCTAAATCCATTTTAATGGTTCATACAACTTCATATAACCGCAAAGGGTCGCGATATGTGAGTAAATTAAATCTACGTATGGGACTTTAATTAATGGTGATATATCTGCTATTGTGGTGTTGATTGGGTTAAGTTATGTTTGCGGTTTTGGGGGGAGTTAAATATTGTTCCAGGTGTATTAAGGGAATTAATGACGTGAAAAATATATACTGAATAATTATTTATAATAATGATAATGATTATAATTTAAGCAGTCGCTCCTTGTATAACAAGAGTAGCAAAGTCTCTTCTAGTACTAAATAAATTAACACCCAGGTCGTGGACAATGTTCGTCACAAAGTAACCTATATTATGATTGAATCCACATCTTCTGGTGCATTAGCTTTTATGTTATTCTCACCATGAACCCTTACCTATATGTATACCAAGTTTAATCATAAACGGTTTGGTAGTTTTTCTGTGGAAGAGTGACATGCATTTACAATATTAGTAGGATTATGTGAACTGTAAAAACTGTGCAAACACGTCATAATTATTAGAAAATTAAAAGAATGATTACATTGAATGAAGCAATAATTTAACATTTGAACACACGCACACCATAAGCAAATCATACAACCTCACCCAAGCATGCGAATCGGTGCCTAAAAATGAACCCGAAACGGAGGTTCAAGATATAGCATCAACCCCTCAGTAAGGGGATCCGTCTTCCGAGTCGTTAGAGCGGATAATGTTGCCAACTATTTATTTAGAACACCCCATTGTGAATTGCAAAGTGGATCGAATGGCAACACTGAATCCATTTTGTTTCGTCGAGCGTGTGTCGAATATCGTTAAATGTCTTGCGCTTTGAAGTTTGGAAAGAAATGAAATGCTAATTTCTAGGGAATTTTTAGGTAAACAGACACGTTAGTGAATGTTTGGTATTCTATACATCATCGATTCTTTTCAATATACTGAATAAGGTAGAAAAATTTTAATTTCTTTCTGAATTTAATATTGGGTTAACAAAGAAGCAAGTATTGGATGATGGTTATGAAATTCATAAAATTTGTGTTTTGAAGACAAACCATTAATATTAATTTCCACCAAACGTGATCTAACGAATTTGGGTTTTATTGTAGGTACATACTAGAAAATAATACGTATGGACGTCGGACAAATATGACGACTTTCTCGTCTAAGCATCCTATAATATAAACTACAGAACGTCATAGTATAACAGATACGAATTTATTAACGGGTGGTTATAATAAATCAATAGAAACCAAGTTTTGGTAGTAATGTTAACGCCACATTTAGTATAGTTACACTTTAAACATACACCTAGTGGGATATTGTACTATTATATTATAAACTACATTATAAAGGTTCAAATTTAAAGGAAAAAAATGTTAAATTATATGTTATAAAAGCACACATTTATATCGCAAACAAAACGAAATCACTTGCAACGCCGATATATTAAACGTTACAAGGTGTTTGGCTGTTGTCAGAGCAAATACAATAATATTTGAGCTGCTGTTACATCAACAACGTAACATTGTGTGATTGATCTGTTGTGTTTGACACTGTACGTATAAATGATACCTTTATATAATGGTAGTGTGTGACGTCATTATTCTTTAATTCCACATTTCAATTGGTATAATTACCACCAGCAGATTGGCGTGACCAGTATTGCACTGTATTTCGTCCAGTGAACGGAGGTCTGTAATCCCATCCCATTCCTCATCGATCCTGTTCAACTCCTCTCCCAATTTTCCATTATTTAAACCTAGTCATGTCGTTTGAACTAGTCAATGATTCCATCATCTTCAAGAAAAAACATTCTCTACAGATGTGATCTCTCTATTAAGTTATCAATTATTCAAAAACCTAGTTGTGTCGTTCGAACTAGTCGATGATTCCACCTTTTTTAAAGAAAAAGATCCGTGATATCTCTATTCAGGTATCAATTATTCAGTAGAAAACATTCTTAAATAGTGGTATACACATTAGGATATTTTATCTCAATATAAATCTAAAAAGACGACGGTCACGCCAGAGACGTTGCTTTTCTTATTCATCTAATCCTCTTCAATTTATTCTTTATTTATTTAATGACAGGATTATATTTCGTCTGTCATTGATAACGATAATTTAATGACAAAAGTTACATCTGCACTAGATGAGATTAAACAACTAAGCTTCGTTACAAGGTGTTGGACTATTATCAGCGCAAACATAGGGAATAATATTTGAGCTGTTATACATCACCAACGTAATATGTGTGATTGATCGGTTGTGTTTGACACTATACGTACAAATGTTACCTTTTTGATGTAGGAGTGTGATAACTGTGCAATAAATAACAATGCGATATACGATGTAAAAGTGTTTATAGGAAATAAAAGCACATTTTTAATGTTCATAGAATAAATTAATGTTCAGATGAGTCAATGATTTATCTTCCTAACATTATAAATGTGAATGTTTGGATGTTTGTGCGTCAATCACGCCGTATCTATAGGACAAATATGGACTATAGATATTTACCCTATAGTTACGGTGTGATTGACATAACTTGTCTAAAAATAAGTTCTATCCGTAAGTTGTTATAAAAATGCTTTTCTGTCGACAGATATAAAGCAAAAACAATGAACCTAACTGTAGATATACTGCTTACAATATGTGTTTTATTATATTGTTATTTGTGTTTATGTTGCTAATAAAATAAAATAAAAAAAAGAAAGGACCCTGAATATAAATCGAGCTATCACACGACAGAGATAATTACTAATATTGGCTTTGTAAAATTTACACGTTATAGCTTTTCTACAAAAAATAATATTTCTCAGTGCCACCCACCAAAAGGATTTTTTCACCCCACACAATTCATTCTCCTGTACAATGCTACAGTAATATATAGGCTATATTTTATCAATCCACGGGAAGCAGTTAGCCTTATATATCAAACACAGTCAATCTAATTTGATATAAATACATCATAATTAAACCCATCCAATGAACATTTTTAATTAAAGTAACATCAACACTGACCACATATTATATCAAACGATATTAGAAAACTAATTTCCACCGAGAGAGACATATATACCCGTCTCTTTTAAACATATGGCAATTTATTTCGAGAACACTAATGAGTTTGTTTGAAGTGACGTACTTTATGTTTTCCTAGTGATGAAATCTCATTTATATGAAATTAGTTCTCGTGATGCCTCTGAATGGCTTGTAAGTACGAAATATTATGCTGAATTAAATTTGTTTATCTTTTGACTTGTCCGTGATATGGAATGTTTGCATGAATGGACTGTGTGAAAGAGGAAAATTAATAACTGAATATGTTAGTCAAAGTTTTATAAATTGAGCAAAAATATATTGCAGAATTAGATTAGGAAAATATCTCAATATGGTCTCTCACTGATCATTATGTCTTGGTAAATGGAATAGAAAAAATATTGTGCAGAATTCAGATTAATCTCATATATTACAAGAGTGGAACTGGTATGCGTTTAAATATGCCTGCGTTATTTATTACTTGATACAATCTGAATATCCTATAATGATATGTTGACACACCCTCTTAAGTATAAAAAAGCCTAACCTATAATTGCATTGACTGAATTATAAAAATCTTTGTGAGGGAAATAAATTATTTTGATTTGATTTTGATTTCAATATCCGATTAAAGCTAATTTTTTGATTATAAGGTTACTTCATAGCCCGATGTGTTACAAAAATCTGATAGACTATGCTATAAGGGATACTAAAACAAGCAACAAAGTTTAAATTACAAACAAATACTATAATACTAAAGGTATTGCAACAAATCCTATAAAAATAAAATTCCAACCGGATTTTAAGAGCACAATTCAAAAACAAATCCTCAAATAGAACATGCGATGTAAAATGTATGTTTCAGAAGAATATTTTAAAGCTGGCCGATGCCGAGGAAACAAAACGGATCAGCTTGTATCTATCTGAGATCGAAGAGATGTGGTAGCTGGATATGATTCCAATAAGTATAGAAAATGCTATTTGTGAAGTATAGTATGAAAAATATTTTTGATACACATTTTGATATTGTGTGAGAGTATTAAATTATCTGTAAATAAGAATTTTAAGGTAAATATGAAAAATATTGACAAAAAATTGATACAAACTTCGATAAAATTAATGAGTGAGAGTATTAAATTATAATCTTTTTAATTAAGATTTTTAAGGTAAACATGAAACATAATACGAAAAATATTGACAAAAATTTCATATACACTTTGATAAAATTATTGTGTGAGAGTATTAAATAACAATCCTTAATTAAGAATTTTAAGGTAAATATGAAAAATATTAACAAAAATGGTGATAAATCCCAGCAGTGGAAATTTTACAAAAATGTAAGGTAAGTATTTATGAATTTGTTTCAAATTTGACCCAAAATGTATTGAAACATTTATAAATTTCAATACTTTATTAACATTAAGTGTTAACCATACCCTAGTGCCTGGACCCTGTGGCATCCAATTAATATCAATAATTATAGCTAACGTCACATGCAACATCATCAATTTATAAAGCGATCTTCATAAATAAACAGAGAAAACAAATAAATCATAACAGTACTTTGTGACCTCAAAATTTGAATTTGTTTAGAACAGCGCGAACGCCCCATCCAGTTCTCTAAATCCTGGCTGTATCGGGTTACAAGCTGGAGGCGAATGATATGAGCTCCTTATATTTCGCAGTATTTCGAACCCATTATATTAAACTTTAAAAGCAAATGCTTTAAAATCGCTCACAGCTGCACCGTAATAAGGACAAGACTGTTTATTTATAAGTCTCTTTTACACAAAATTTCGTCTTGTTCGAGCATGTCCTCAACTTCTGCCAACATCGACTTTACCCCAAGTTAGTTTATTTTTAAAATTTTATCTACATGAGCTTTTAGTCTTTTGACATTATTTTTTACAACCCCAAGAGCTTTCAAAGAGTTGTTCAAACTTTGTGTGTTAATATTGAAAAATGTTCCGCTGTGCGCTTTGCAGCGCTCTTATTGGATTTTTCAACTCTATATCCTTTTTAAATCTTATCTCAGTGGCTTTATAACTTAACTGGTATCCGTGACGATGTTTGCATTTATTTTGGATCTCGTTTTCGTTTTATAATTTCCCATCCAGAAAGTTGGGATAATTTAGACTTTAAGAGATATCCTTTATAACTTAAAAATTAAATAGATGTCTGTAGATAGCCGTAAATTACATTAGGGTGTTTTTATATTAATGGAAACCATAAAGAATCAGATGGAACTTAATATGTAGTTTATAGTACTAACCAAGATCGTTCGATTTTTTAAACAATAATCAATTCATAAATTTAAACATTAGGACAACATAGAATTTATTTTAACAATTCATGACTAACCGGCCATTGATCACAGCCATTGAAATCCATAAATAAGAAATTAATGTTACTGTCTTTAAAAAATAAAATTAACGTTCCATGGCCGGTCAGATAGATCGCTCTTTAGAAAAAAATCTAATTAACAAAGTCTGAAAAGTTACACATTAATAAAAACTGAGCAGAATATAAAGAAGATTAAATTAAACGAATAAATAAGGATTTAGAATGCCTGATGAGTATTTATCGAGCTAGCGATATTTGGTATTTAGCTAATTTCCATTCAAATCCATTGCTGATTGAGAATTGTATTATGAACGGTTTTAATGACTAGCATTGTGTGCTGTGCTTTATATATTTATCGATTTTCGATAACCCATTTTCGATATAAATTGACTGTTTTAGCAAACAGTTGTTATGAATTCTAAGCATGAGTGGGAGTAGACATTGTTGCAACATACACTAGTCGCATTGCGGTTTATCAGAAAATTGCCGTGAAATTGTAGTATTTTAAAGATTAACATTCGATACGAAATATAAAAAAAGTAAATATTCAGGGGCATTTACACTACATTTACACAAACAAGCAAAGCTTGTACCATGGAGACTAGATAACTGATAAAAATACTTTTTTGTTTGTAATTTTACAAAATCACATCATGATTTTGGAACCTACACCCTCCGGCGCAATAGACCTAGACCATCGTTGTATCCAATGTGCCAATTAGATCGACAAGATTATGGGTAGTTCTCTCATTCTTCACTTTTCTCCCTTATTTTTGGTCATATCTCTTTTTCGTTCGGAGGCATTTTGCACAGTAATGTTACCGGTTTTCATACACGACTAATCCCTAACAATTAGTAACAAGCATAATATCTTCTTTCGGTAGCTGTCATAAAAATATGAACAACCTTATAAAAAGTAAGTTGGAGCAAAACTTTTGGTAGATTTTCGCACTCTCGGCACGCCAAAGATTTGTATGTATTAGTATCTAGGATTAGCATTTAGACTACTTTTTGCGGTAGGTAAGGTCATGAACATCGGGAGGATAAGATATTGTTTAAGCCTGACCGTCGTAATTATTGTCTTTATTCTTTATTCGAGTTTTCAATAATAGCAATTCATCATCATCATCCTGCCCTTATCCCATTATTTGGGGTCGGCGCAATGGTTTGTTTTCTTTAACTCGTCTCTCTTCTATGTCATTCCCGCATTCACACCACTTTCATTCATATCTTCTTATAAACAGCTCATCCATCGATTCTTTGGCCTACCTTTTCCTGTACAATCATCAACCTTCATATTTATCACCCTTTTCCCAACATAACTATCCTCCCGCCGCATCACATGTCCAAACCAAGCACATAATATTAGCAATAATTCTCTTTTTTTAACTTCAACAATTTTTCAAATCCTTATTTTGCTAACTCATTTAAGTATTTTGCTTAAGTCATTATGACATGAGTTGCTAAATTCGCATCACCAAATTAACTGACAGCTGTCACGTGGCTGTCACCAAGTTCCATTTTCAAATCCATAAATTTGCTTCCTCCTATGAAATTCCATTTTCAAATCTAAATGTATTCGCTTCATCACCCTTGACAAGAACCGTTGCGCGTATTCTGCCTACATCCAAACCTTAAGAAACCAATGTGATATGTAGCTCATCACTATTTAAACCAAACTACGCCTAATTACAAATGACGTAAAGCCTAATTTCGCTACACAAAATTCAGGGCACCAAATTATCCTCCTATGAAATTCCATTTTCAAATCTAAATGTATTCGCTTCATCGCCCTTGACAAAAACCGTTCCACGTATTCTGCCTACATCCAAACCTTAAGAAATCAATGTGTCATGCAGCTCATTGGTATTCAGACCACGGGCGGCGTACAACGCCTCGACACCTCTCCCAGATTCTATTAGCCTATTTACTGTGCGTTTAATTCCGCTTAATCGAATGAGTGGCTGGTCTTGTTTACGGGAGCTTGTTTGGTGTTTTTAAAGACCGAGTTTATACTTTGGTAAAGCTAAAAACTAAGACTGTATAACGTGTCGATATCACGATCCATCCTAGTCGAATCCATATTAGAACATAATCCTACGAATATTATAAATGCTAAAGTTTGTATTTGTTAGCATTCACGCAAAAACTACTGAACCGATTGTTATGAAACTTTGTACTCATATGTAAGAATCCAGAATAAAATATGCGCGGTTTTACCCGCGTGGCATAACTAATGTGTTATAAGTCTCAGTAATTTTTAAACTTTACCTTTAATTCATCTATCAAAATCAGACGGGTAGTTCCTGAGTAAAGCTTGTTTAAACAAATAAACTCTTCAGTTTCATATTATTAGTATATATTAGTATATATGTATAAAAGTAAATACTTTAGACTTTCACTTTGACTTTACCTTTGACTTTAATTGATGCATTATCATTTATCATGCCTCACCTTGTTCTCTTCATGAGTTAATACTACACGGTGGGTTCATTAAATGGGCACATACGATTTTTAAAGGTCAAAAACGTACGTTATTCATAAGAACCCAATAAAAGCAATTTACGGCCACTTCCATTACAATATAAATCAATACGAATATTAATAAAAATACGCAACTTTCTCTATTACAGGTACCTCACGTTCCTTCCCCCTATTTTTGTCGGAGTTAGTGAACTTCGGGGCATAAACTTCATAATAATTTGGGAAACAAAAACAAAGTATATGAGAAGTTTTATGGAGCTCCTCGAACATAATTACTGGTGTGCTTTGTTGTAGCGCCTTACGAAATTCCGACAAAAAGTATCAAAATATATCTTACTAGCTGTGCCCCCTTCACCCGCGTATATCATACGTTCACATGGAATTTACGGGATGTAAGCTGTCCTATGGCCTTTCTTGGCTTTCAAACAATCTTTGTAGAAAATTTCATCCAAATCCGTTCAGTGGTTAAGGCGTGAAGAAAGGACAGACAGACACACAGAGTTACTCTCGCATTTATTTTATTATTAAGGATTATTTTTCATTATTTATTATTTCCATTTAAATATTCATTTATTTTCTGTTATAGCAGGCTATGTGAGAATACGGTTTACCTGATGTTAAGTGACTTTACCGTGGGATTTGAACAATATCCTTTCTTAGCGGATGCCAAATTTCAGCCCGATCCATCCAGTAATTTGGGCTATGCGCTGATAGATCAAAAGTCAAAACGTTTATTTTCCAAATTAGCTTCTTTCGAGGCGCTTTCTTTGTTTAGAACGTCATGTACATTTACATAATAATATATTATGTTTTTTTATTTACCACCGATTCGGAAGGCTGTCTCTACAGAGAGGAACCGATCACTAAGCTACGTTAGTTACCTTTGAGTTATATATATTACGATTTTATATGAAATACTACATGTACGAAATACACAACATAACAAAGTATGTTTCAATCATTCATACAATCAATCTCATAGAAACAGAGCCAAATACTTATTTAAATTTATTTAATTCCAAAGATGTCTTTACGCCTACGACAAACAATTTTCAGCCAATACCTCATTCCTGTCATATCCAGAATAATTCAAAGCGTAATATTATTATGTATCGCTCCCCGCGCCAAATAAAGTTTTTACATCAGAACTTCCAGATTTGTACGTGAGCCGGAATGATTATTCCGTTTCATATGTATTCGCAACTTGGAATGTGTTGTCTTTTTTGAAGGCTGTAAACTTATGGGAGATACATTTTTTTTTTTTTTTATTTATTTATTTAGATACATTTACGGATGGTTTCAATTTTTTTATGGCAGAGCAGGCAAATTTCAATATTCTATGTATACCTTGTTTTTTTAAAGCCAGACAAATCTATCTATTTGCGCTTACTTTGATTTTAATAGCCTTTGCTATGGACTTTTGTATATTTAACGTCATATTATCGGAAATAACAATATAGTTTTTCTACACTGCTTGTAAATTTTTCTTTATTTTTTATTTAGTTATTACTTGATAATTAAAAATATAATAGAGAAAATAATGGTACAAAATGCTTTTCTTATCCAAGAATAAAAAAAAATATGGCGAACTAGTGAGAAATGTTACAGTATGTGTCAAATCACATTTACATACTCTTTAATTTTATTATTGTTTATACTAGCTTTCCGCCCGCGGCTTCGCACGCGTGGGCTACTAATTTCTGTATTTTTTAGAGGCGCACAACAAAAGATTAAAAAATGACAGCCACAGGACCCCTGATATATGTGCAAGTCTATTTATTACCTAGTTTTTTTATTATTTTCTATGGAAATAGGTTTGACCAAAATCTCACAGTGCGCGCGCCTCTTCAAAAACATAAAATTGTAGCCCACGCGAGGCAAGCCGCGGGCGGAGAGTTAGTCATTTTTTTTAAGTTTTTTGAGAATTTATTGAGTGTTTTAACGTCTTAATCCATACGTTTAGAGTATAAAAGGTATGACCGCAACTGAACCAAAATCTCTCATTGTCACGTGGTATGACATTTTCACGACTTTAGAAGAGTATATCTCAAAAAATATGTATGTTATCAAAAAACGCATTTAGAAACCTCCATTTCATTTTTAAAGACCTATCTAATGACACCTCATACAATGATGTACTCGCGAATTTATTTTTTTACCCTCCGTTTACATGTATGGAAAGCCACCCCTAAAATATTTTTTTTCAAATAAAATGTAGCCTATAAGTTGCACCTAATCATGGTCTATCAACATGTAAAATTCAATCAAAATCTGTCCAGTGGTTATTGCGTGATTGACGAACATACAAACAGATAAACAGACAAACAGACAAACAGACAAACAGACAAACAGACAAACAGACAAACAGACAAACAGACAAACAGAAAAAAAAAATTTTAACCATGGTTTTGGTATCTATAGAACATACATATTGCATACCAATTACTCTTTTTGAAAAATATTCAATGTACAGAAATGGTTCGGTTACTCTTTTATTATATGTATAGATTATGCGTGAATAAATGTCACTTTTGTCACGTAGAAGATGCTACACGAGTAAACAATTTACTATTTTTTAAATATTCTATATCTACAATAAGTGATTTTAAAATAAAAGATCCAAAGAAATATAATTGTCATCGAAAAAGTATATAACAATGACAGTACTTCCAGATATAATAACTCCATGTCACAATCCAATCGACATAAACATCACTATCGCGAAGTAATTCAATAGAATATTTGGAAACTTCCCTGATTAATATCAGTATAGTGGTCACGGAATCATTACATATAAAGCGAGATTTGCTTTGAATACCATTGTCCGAGCATCGTTAATGGATTAGTACACAATGGGCTAAAGTTACTGGATGTGACCGAACTGCGCCGGATTCGACCGAATATAAATAAATAATAAATAAATATAAATAAATATTCCTGGACATTTAACACAACGCTATCTAGTCCCAAACTAAACAAAGCTTGTACTATGGAAACTAGATAACTGATAGACATAGACATACTTAAACATATTTTTTTTGTAAATACATACATGCTATAGATATATGAACACCCAGACAGTAGAAAATTATAATGTTCCCATCACATCATAATTTTCTGCTCGTGGGGATCGAACCCACACCCTCCGGCGCAATAGACCATTGTTGAACCACTGCGCCAAGCGGGTCGAATGTGTCGATTATCTAGGTCGTGCGATTAACACTTACGTTTTAATGCGTTGGAAGTCACCTATTGTGGTGGATAATAAGGATGATTTAAGTGAAAGGTTTTAGTTGTTAGGGAATTATATATAAAGCGAGATTTGGTTTGAATACCATTGTCCGAGCATCGTTAATGGATTAGTACACAATGGACTAAAGTTACTGGATGTGTCCGAATTGCGCCGGATTCGACCGAATGTGTCGATTATCTAGGTCGCGCTATTAACACTTACGTTTTAATGCGTTGGAAGTCACCTATTGTAGTGGATGATAACAATGGTTTAAGCCAATGGTTTTTAGTTGTCAAGGAATTACATATAAAACGGGATTTGGTGTATGCATACACAATGCATTAAAGTTTTTGGTTTTGTCTGGATTCGTATTTTGGGCTCAGAATTGACCAAATGTGCCGATTATCTATAGGTCATACGATTAACAAGCCATATATTTTATGATAGATTATAAGAATTGTTTGAACATAGTGTACTTTTAGCGAATTATTTTGGTGTTTATGGAATCATATTGTATAAAATGATATTTTAAGCAAAGATATTATTTAGTTATTTTATTCAGATTGAATACCCATTGTACGTCATCTATGATAAGAGGACACATAATGGGCTAAAGTTACTGATTGTGTCCGAAATCCGATGAATTTGACTATGCAAAAACAATTGACATTTATGGTCACAAAATCATTACATAAATAGTAAGTTTTGGTTTAATAACATTATAGGAGAAATAATTTATTTGTTATTTAATTCATATTTATATTAGGTACCAATATTTTAAGTATCAATTTTGCTCTAACATATAAATGGCAAATTTTTTGATCTATTTACTATTCCACAACTATTACGTGTCACATTAATTATTAAATTTTTATAATGCGAACAAATGCCATCATTACGACCTAATATCAAAAAAACAATGAACCGTATTTCATATTTAATGGCTCATAATAGTAAAAAAGTATATTAAAATACAATCAATTACCGATCATGAAAATCCACCGCGGTCAGTAATGGATTAGTGACAAAGGCATAGCTTAGCTAGATGAGACATGAATTGGACGAAATTGTACCAATTGTCGGACATTATGACGTCATGTATAATTTTATGTTGTTTGTGACGTTGATGAATGGATTTCATATAAGTATGAATGTTCTTGTGTCTTTGTTATTGTTTTGGGGATGTTTACTTGAAGGGATAACGAGAGAAGGTGGTTCATCACGATGGTTTTGAAAGTCTGAAAAGAGGTTTTTAGAGCCTTCTATGTAAAAGCCGTTTAGAAGCGACTACTACAGAGTACCAAAGTTTTGATGAGGAAAGAGATATAAGGCGGGAATTTTAAAAAGGAAAAATATAAATTATCACTTTTCTTTGAAGAAAAGTCACGTCTACCCAGAACTACCTAGTTGACCAGTATTCGTCAATCATCAAATCATCATATTTAAACAGAAAAGAAACAAAGGAGGAAGGTATGTTTAACGACAAATACAATTGCACAGTAAATACTTCACTTATAAGTAATACACAGGTTAAATAGACAAGTAACATATTCAACTAGAAAAGGATTGTGATTGGTATTTGCGATTACGTGAACCACCTCATCATTTACCGTGACAAGTCTACCACTCCAAAAAATTGATAAAAATTACAAAGACATTGAGAAATGATCTGCGAATCGAAATACAGAGAATTGGAGCTACAAATTGTCATCATTACAGACTTGTAATTATGTCCATTGATCGTGTTTTAATAGCGTTCGCTTTCCGTCTTAATAAGCACTGAAACGAGCCCTTTTAATGTACCGATTGAAAGCCCCCAATTAATTGCTTTTTATAATGAACGCAGCGTTGGTAAACAATATTGCGTATGTGTTTATAGATCGTAGTGCCAATGTAACTTTACCTTTGTGTGCATACTGTGATTGTATAGTGATGGCAAAAGGTCAGATGGCAGAAGACCGGCGTTAAGCAGTAATGCACTGTGTTTCGTACGGTGAGCGGGGCTCGGAGGCCTATATCCCATTCCTCTCTCATCCTGTTCCTCCTCTTAACTATCCCCTTTCTTTAAGCCGGCAAAGCAGCTGCGACACTTTGATGTTATAGATGTTCATGGGCTGCGGTCAGTCACTTAACATCACAGGACTTCGGCGTCTCCACTTCACTTCATAATTTTAAAGCCATTATTAGGTCTCTCTTTCAAACCACATCCCCATTTCTCCACTCTTCATTATTTTCGTATAAAGAACAAGGACAAATGTACTTTAAACCCGTTAAAACTTCGAGAGTTATTTTTCGGGCTGTTATTTGACACCATGTGTTTGTGGTTTGTGTATCATTATTCATGTTGACATGCGTCAGGTCGGACAGACCCTTTGCGTAAACGTCTCTGCGACACAGGTAGGGTCGGACAAATGTTTTCTGGTGAAAACTGAGCTTATAACCATATTTGATACAGTCCGATTAATATTGTCCTGCAGGATTAGTTGGTGTCATAGAAGTATGGTTACATGATCTTATATAATATAAGATGAGATGTGTCATGCTCTCTATAACTAAAGGGAGGAGAGAAAGGGAAGGCGGATGGAAAAACAAGGAGAGAAATAGTCTTGATTTAATTTCCAATTTTAGTTTTAATTTAGGATACGAGGTAGAAAACAGCGTTGATATGTAATCCCAGTAATATTATAAACTAGCTGTACCGTGCGACTTCGCTCTTGTAGCATATTGTTATATAGCGTATGATCATCAAGGACAATGTCGGATTCCGATGGTAAAACAAACAGAAAATGAAATCTTTCCTCATTATAATATTAGTGTAGATGTAGATGTGAAACTTTGTGTTCTAGTATCCTATTAATCAATCATTTAAAACAACAACAGACTTGTATGAAACACATAAGGTACGCAAACGAAAGCACCAACTATTCTTCTACCCTCAGGTTTTCCAAACTCCATTTGAAATACACACAAAAATTAAGATGCGTAAATTCAAAATTAATCGAGGAGCAAAGTTGGAACGTTATCATGGGTCTAATTGACGAAAATTTGGATGTCGGATGATTGGAACCGGGAACTTATTCCCATTTGAATGTAGATTTTGGAATGTTCTAGAATAGCGAACGAGTAGTGATGAAAAATATTAATGGGCTATGTTAAGGAATGTTTTTTACAAAGAACCAAAACAATTCCATTAACGGTCGTTTTCAGTAATGTATCAAAGATTATAAATAGATTGTTATGTCAGATTATATGACGTAAGATTGACAAAATTCATAGCAAAGGCTATCCGTCGACAGTTTATTGAAATCAAAGTAAGTGCAAAAAGATAGATTTGTCTGACTTTAGTAAGTAAAACAAGTGATAGATAGATTATTAAAAACGGTGGTAATAGATTCTTGAAACTTCTATAACCAATAAAATATCTATTTATTCTATCTTAATATTATAAATGCGAAAGTTTGTGAAAATGTGATATGTGTGTGTGTGTTTGCAGCAGAGCTTATTCTGTTGATTTTCGAGGAGTTACCTGGAATATCTTCCACATGTATGATCAGATTTGAACCAAACTTCTGTGGCACCTCACTGATATTCTACTCTTTCGAAAGCAAAGTAAAAAGAATGTTCCAAATCGGTCCATAAATGCAGGACATATGCGGTAACATACATAAAAACGGTCTCATCATTTTTCTTGAAGTCGTCTACTTGTCTAATACTTAATACTGATGCCTAATGATTTTGGTTGTGTATTTATGTTTAATGAAAATTTTCTATTCTATTCTATTCTACTTACAATGCCTTAAATCGAAACCAAGTATGCCTTTCTGCTATTAAAGTAAATCCAATATATTTCAAAGAATGTTAACAAGATATTTGAGCTAAGATTACGGCATAAAGTACCCTAATTCGGTTCGCACTTTCAATAATACAAAACTTTGAATGTTTTATCGAATGGAAATGTTTCAAAGTGTATTGTGTTCGATTGAAATACAAGCGTTTAAGGCGCTTATAAACTTTCGCGCTTAAAGAAAACTGTTTTGTCATGAACAATGGATCAAGAGTGTATTTGTATACTGTCGATACGCGTGCTATGAATGCTTTTAATAAGACTTTTGAGTTTGTATCGAAAATCATACTCCTGGACGATGTTAGTATTCTTTCTGTATTTATTTATCTACATTTAATAAAGAGGAAATCTTTGTTTGTTTGTAATCAATAGGCTTAAAAAACTACCGGACCGATTTTTAAATTTTTTTTTACCATTCGAAAGCTATTTCCACGAGTGTCATAGGTGTTAAAACAGTTTGGTATGGAAGCGAAGCCGCGCAGAATAGCTAGTTTATATAAAGATATACCAACAAATTGTTAACAAATAATAACAATTTAGATGATATTAGTTTAGTTCCGCAAACATTTCAAATTATAGGCGTGAAGCTTAGATAGAAATGTATAAAAAGTAGTTATCTTATACTTAATTAAGTAACAATGCTGTTTGTTAAAAAATTGTACAAATTTATAGGCAAATATAATTAGTCTTGTCCATTGAACCTACAAACTACACAATGAGAATTATAGACTAGAGATAGAGAAATGTTTATTTGCCATCCCAAAACTAAAATAAATTCTAAAAATAATACAAGAAAATTATACAATTTCTCAGAACGTACGTAAAATTCATCAGTATACTTTGCAGAAGCAATCTAGCATCGCATCGCAGTAAATATTTTGTAATGTCAACCGAAAAAGTCAAACGGCCGACTCAAAACGATGATTTAAAACAAACGGTCATTTGCAACGCCCCACAAAGTCCAAAAATTCATGTGAAATCTCGCTTCATTATTTTTAATGGGCTCACGTCAAAATATAGCAAAACGGAGGAATAGGGAGACGTTAAACAAAACTCAGGTTTGATATATGGTCTGATGGGTACCGCGTGGTAATGCGCGTGGAATATTTTAATGTTCCGACCATTTTTGGTCCGGTGGATGTCTATGGTTCAGGATCGCTTATATTTTGTTGCTTTGTAGATGTCACACTGTTAATTGTGTACATGGTTGCTTCAATTGAAGGAGTGTTTTTTAAACGCTTTAAAAGCTTTACATCCGCGGCTTTGCGTGGACTACAAACCTCTGTAGTTTGTAGAAGCGCGGTGTTTTGCACCTAATTTTGGTGTAGCATGTAAAATTTATCAAAATCTGCCCAGTGGTTTACACCACATAAAAACAGACAAACAGAAAAAGTCTTACCATGGTTTTGATGTCTGTATAGAATATTCATATTGCATACCAATTACTCTTTTTTTAGAAAAATATTCGACGTGCAGAAATGGTTGGGTTACTGTTTTATTATATGTATATGACTAGTTTTCATAACAGGACATTAATTATAAAACGCGCTACTATATTTTAGGATATACTAAAAATGAAATACTTACATGAAAATTTATAATTCAAAATTTTCCAGAATGTAGGTACAATTAGTTGGTTTATGTCAAAGAGGCTCTATTTATTCTGCTTGTATACCAAGCGTGTAAATTATGCGTGAATACATGTATGTTTTATATTATAGAGAAAAAATGTATTTACTTTGCACTTGCAAAAGGGTTTATTTGGTTTTGTTGTACGCTGTTGTTGTAACGCTGGTTTGTACGAATTTAAGAAAATTATTTTCTTCTAATTCTATTATTGTATTTTTTCGTTATCATCTAAAACAAAACATCTTACAATATCATTTCACAATTCGATAGTATACGATTGAACTCAAAAACTTAAAAATTTGTACGTATAAATTAAAAACCCTTCAAAAATTGTAAGTGTACATAGTCATATGAACTCAGTTTATCTCTTCAAACGGTCGGGTGTCTTTACCCTAAATCATCTCCACGGTCTTTGTTCTTCCACGTTTTTGCATTTATTTATCCTCCACCCTTATTTAAGAGAGTATACCGCTTGTAATAAGAAAGCCTACTTAATTCTTTACACCCGAATTTACGAGAATTAAACGTGACGGATAATTACATCCATTGAAGAAAACGTTATTAAATTTTATATGGTGTTCCCCCATCCGATCCATTACTATCAATGTGAAATTACGTTTTTTATTGAAGTCTACGCAAAGTTGAGATTGTCTTGGACGGAAAAGAAAAACAATCAGTGCCCGTTCCCAACAAGAAAGGGAGCAACAACAATAAAACCAGACTACGGCTCAATCCCGGCCGGTCGTTACCGAAGTTACACGATCATTGGCAACATCCGAACGGTTCAAATTTCAATACGAATCATTAACATAAAAAGGAAACGATAACCGTTTAAAATTGGAGTTGTTGCCTTTTTGTTATTGCTTAAAAATCGAACGTCGCGACGCAATATTCAACCCTCGTTCTAATTATAAATATATTGGCTGAAATCAGCGCTATCTTACGGCACAACAGAACAAACAATTTTGGCTTTTTAGGCAACGCGACGTAATAAACTACAAATTTGATCGTTCATTTTGACATATTATATGAATTGGGTTCGAAATTTAAATTTGATTTATTTGCATTTAAGTTCGTATTGTTGCCATTTTGTTATTGCTTAAAAATCGAACGTCGCGACGCAATATTGAACCCTCGTTCTAATTCTAATCTATACATATAATAAAATCGTAGACAAGCCGTGTCTGTACATTTAATATTTTCAAGAAAAAATTAGTGTTTCGTGTTTCATTTATGATTCTAAACTCAAAACAATGATTTTTAGAATTTTTGTCTGTTTGTCTGTTTGTCTGTTTGTCGGGCGTTTGTACGCAGTGAACTTCGAAACGGCTTAACTGATTTAAATACGGTTTTCGATTATGTATTACGGCTAGCCCCCCGGAGGTTTAAGTGTTTATTTCATTCAAATCGGTTAATAAATAAAAAAGATATGAGGGTTCAATGTGATCCATCAAAACACATCATCAATGCGCATAGTTACATTAAATTTAATCTTTTAATTGTTATTTAAAGCACTTTTTATTGATAAATGTAGCCTTCTCTTGATCTCGAAAGTAGATTACGATCATGGCGGCTAATCACAACAAAGACTAACCAACATGCAGAAGATATTATTTGCGTCCATAAGCAAATATGTGTTTAATCCATGGAAACATCAACTCTTTTATTCTGAGAGTACACGACATTTCCAAAATGTCAATATTTTGCAAAAAAATAAAATAGAATTATTAGAATTATATATAACTGAACAGTGACACTTTTGTTATATTTAATGTATGACATACTTCGAACTTAAACTTTTACGAGATATATTTTTACAAACGTACGTTTCTTAATCTTAAAAATTGTCATACCACCTCTACTTCGAAAATCCACTTAGTACAAAAATTTGTAGACCACGCGGGCGAAGCCGCGGGCGGAAAGCTAGTTATAAATATATTGGCTGAAATCAGCGCTATCTTACGACACAAAAGAACAAACAATTTTGGCTTTTTAGGCAACGTAATAAACTACAAATTTGATCGTTCATTTTGAATATTATGTGAATTGGGTTCGAAATTTAAATTTGATTTATTTGTATTTAAGTTCGTATTGTTGCCTTTTTGTTATTGCTTAAAAATCGAACGTCGCGTCGCAATATTCAACCCTCGTTCTAATTATAAATATATTGGCTCGGTCCAGAGCTATATCACGTCGCAAAAGAACAAACAATTTTAGCTTTTTAGGCAACGTAATAAACTAGAAGTTTGCTTGTTCATTTTTGACATATGAGTGTTGGGTTCAAAATTTAAATTTGAATTTCCGTCGGTTCGTGCCGGCGTAATTAGAAGCTAATGAGAACATACTCGGGTCGCTTTGCCCAATTTTTGCCTCATGTATTTTTTATTCGCACGATATTGACACATGAAAAATCTTTGTGAAATGAAGAGGCGAAAATTAGTAGCACCGTTACAAAATATTATTATTTTTATAAATTTAAGTATGTTTGATTGTCATTCATAAAGCTTAATATACTCTTAATTATACTCTTAATGATATGGAGAATAAAAATCCATGGAATATAGCTGCTACATAAGAATATTAGGGCAGTTGTTTGGGCCATCCGTTATACACTTTATTTGTTGTATTATTGTATTACAATATTGTATATTTCAATTATTTTAAAAAGTGCAACTATTTCAGTTTCTTGCCAGTTCTTCTCAGTAGACACTGCCCTCCGAATCGGTGGGCATTAAAAAAACATGTATTTGACGTTTCAAAAGAGCTTTCAAAAAAGCTATTTTAGAAAAATAATTTGGAAATCAAAAATTAGAATGTCAGTAAAATCTAAATTAATAAAAAAAATATTTACAAAGCACAATTTTTTTATTGAGTAGAACTAGAATTATTCAATTTTATTGCAATTATAAAACAAATAAAAGCACTTTATAGTCGCTTAACTCGCCATAGTTAATTTTTCATCTAGCAGATTATAATTACAGCTCATGTGTTTGTTTGCGTATAGTGTAGATCATAAATCTTGCTCCACGAAAACAGATCGATGGGGTTACGTGCCAAAAAGGTGTGAGCGAACAATAACACCCCTATTTATAGACAAAGTACTTGCGTAGATTATGTAAGGGTTGATTAAAAGTATAAGGATTTTAGAACAAGTAATTTTTATTGCAATATTACACATACTTGATATTGTCACTTCTTGATGGAAATTAATTTTATATTTTTTTATAGAATTAAAATGTCTTGTAAATTAAATAAAGCTTATGGATAAATGTGTAAATAGTTTAAAAAGAGTTTAATTCTATAAAAATTTTAATATTATACAGTTGGGATGCGTTTTATAGGCAGTTTTATATTCTAGTATACAATTTCATATATTGATAATTAGTTGCTGCTTGCGGGTTTGCTCGTGTAAAGTTCGGCCAATAAAAAGTATTGTATCACGCAATCCATCTAATATCCTATTTTTTCATCAAAATCAGTTCAATAGTTGCGGCGTGATTCAATAAATAAAAAAAAATATTTTATTAACCAAGTTAAGAGTTCCATAAACTTATGTGTCCCTGGCTTCCAAGCTAGGCGCAACCTGTGGTATGGAAGCCAGTTCCTTCCTGCGGATGAAAGCTGCTGGTTAACAATTTTAATTAGCGTAGTTAGTTTTAACAAACAAAAAAAGATTGACATATTGGACCAAGCTCGCACCGGTGAAATTAACACCCCTCCCAGCAGAAGAGGAGGCCTGTTTTCCCATCCCATTCTTCTCGCATCCTATTCTACTCCTCTCCCAACTTCTCATCATAAATCCTCTCCTTATCCCCTTCCTTTTAGCCGGCAAGGGACCTACGACACTTTGATATTACAGATGTTCACGGGCTGCGGTCAGTCACTTAACATCAGGTGAACCGCATGCTCCGCTTGCCTTTTATCGAAACAAAAAAAAAATATCGCGATTTAGGAACTGTGACGCCACAATGCCCCAAAATTTATCTTCCTAATACCATTCTAGATTGCTCATAAGACGTAATTGAAAAATATTACAAGTCTAAGTACTCATTAGCTCTCTTTATTGCAAACTTAGGGTCACCTTGGTTTTATATCGTTATTTATGGGTTCAATTTGATAGTAATTTGGGCTAATTATTACTTTTTATGTACTAGTTGTGCTCCGCGGTTTCATCCAGGTAAAACTATTGATACGTAATAATCATAGCTCCTCTTGGCCATGGTAGCCAATCTCAACAGAGACTAGCCAGCTGCGCAGGAGATATTATAGTGCACAAAATTATAAATGTGAAAGTTTATGAGGATGTGTGTATGTATACTTGTTACTTTTTCAGACAAAAAAAAATCCTTTATTAATTTAACGTTTTTAATAAAAATTAATGTTTTCAATATTTATATTTTTTTATCATGAAAATAAATTATTAAAAATATATTATTAAAAATGCAATTTAAAATAAATTATTAAAAATATTTAATTACATTAAGTAAACAAAATTTACATCCAAAACGAATCCGTAGTTATCCCTTTGTTTCTGGTCCATTTCCCTCATACTAATACATCCAGAATCTTAATTATCACATTGAATAAAATTGTCGTTTACAGTCAGCGGGTGAAGTTCAGGTTTATTAAACAAAAACAAGGCTTTTAAGAAATAAAAACCTTTTGTATAATAAAAAATATAAATTGCTTTTAACGGATTTTAAGCGTGGTTTATTTTTAGTCATTATTTTACATTATTATTTAATCTGATGTTTCCAACATTTTACATGTGGTCACGGGTGACTGAGATGATAGTTGTAATTAATTAAAAAAAATGTAAAATAATTCTACTAATCCTAGTTCCTACTAATATTATAAATGTGGAAATTGTAACGCTTGGATGTTTGTGTGTCAAAATACCGCAACTACTGTATAGTTTATCATGAAATTTTGTATACAGGTAGGTTATAAGCGGGATTAGGTGATAAGCTGTTTTTTTCCGGAAATCTCACGGGTGTGGCTAGTATATAATAAACCGCGTTTAAAATTGTGATTGTATTGTGACTTATGGTTGACTTATGGTTATGAGACTGAATATTTTTTTATAAAATTCGGAATTGCCTAGAATATTCGCCTCTAATTTTATGTTTCGTAAATACCCTCTAAATTTTCGTAAGATATTTCCTTCAATGGTACAAGTACAAAATAATACCAATTGCAATTTTCGAAATATCTCTTAATTTTAATAAACTCAGCAAAGCGAAAAACAAAAACAAATTAAGCACTTCACGTAAACGTGCCTTGAACGCAATAATTCTGTAGGACAAAAAATGTCACCAACGTCACGTACGCCACTAATTCCGTCGAAAGCCGAAATCATGCCCGGAATCCACTATATTATTTGGACATTATTTACCGAGATCAGGCCCTTTACATATTTATCAAGACATGGATTATGGATGCACTCTATAAGACAACGCCAAAGTTTTTTTTTCAAATAAACTTTTTAGAGTCACTTATGAGTCGTAATTTTTCAAGTTACAACCAGTCTGAGAACTCGATAGTGACACTTTATAGTCTTACTATGTTAACTAAAACATACTTTGAGTCTTTACTATTCATACTAATTTAATCTTCTTTTTTTTGTAAATGTTATATTAGATATCGCCAACCCTCCATAAATTGCAATAGCAAAAAATGTTAAAAACAAATGAACAAGAAGCGGGTGCAATAATTCTGTAGGACAAAAAATGTCACCAACGTCACGTACGCCACTAATTCGAAAGTTGAAATCATACTGGAATCCTCTATATTATTTGGACATAATTTACCGAGACGAGGCCCTTACATATTTATTGAGACATAGATTAGGGATGCAATTACAGTCGAGATGAGTCGTGATTTTTCATGCTAGACCAGTCCAGTCTAGTCTGAGTCAAACCGACTAGTCTCTAAAGTTGCTACCGTGAAGATACCAGTAAAGAACTCGATAATGACACTTTTATATAGTCTTACCATGTTAACCAAAACATACTATGAATCTTTACTAACCATACCAATTTATCGGATTCATCTTTTTTATAAATTTTAATAAAATATCACTCATTTTCCATAAATTGCAATTGCACAAAAAGCAAAAACAAAGTAAGGAGAAGCGGGCGTAATAATTCTGTAGGACAAAAAATGTCACCAACGTCACGTACGCCACTAATTCGAAAGTTGAAATCATGCTGGAACTCACTATATTATTTGGACATAATTTACCGAGACGAGGCCCTTACATATTTATTGGGGCATAGATTAGGGACATTTGAAAGAGCCGGTTTGGTTTTATATCTGGGGACTTTTATTAAATTTTGCAAAACAGTTCAATATTTTATTTAAGTTGTTGAGGCAAGGAGACATATAATCAATACGATATAACTTATTTAGATTAAACATAAATTTAAATTTGAAATTAAATTTGATTCGATAATTATTTATATTATCTAATACTACCTGTTTAAATTGTGTGAAAAATAATATGTCGTGTTTCTCGTGACTTTAACACTTTAACACCAGAATCTAGTAAACATATAGAAAATTAGCTTTGCCTCGCGGTTTCACCTACGTATATTTTGTTTCCGTTGGATTTCTGAGATTGAAAGTATTTCATGTCATTATCCTAGTCCGAAGCTATCGCCCTACGAATTTTCTTCCGAATTGTTCCAGCAGGTCTCGAGCTATGTGTTGTAACAAACTCCTTTTTGTTTTATATTTATACGATAAGCGTGTTTTGTCACACAAGCCAACCCTAATAACAACTGATCGAAAATAAGGTGATATTTTTAATAGAATACAACGAAATGAGTTATTGATATATCTTCAAGCACTTTTTTAGCCTTTCCTTTAATATCAATAAAATCGGAACGAGTTATATCCACACCATCACCGGCTAATCAAATTTTACGAACTTTACTACACAATAACTTCGCAAACCAATTGTTACGTTTTATTATCATTACTGTATTTTGACTGGCGTTCAATAAACTATGTATCGGGTCTATAAAGCTAAGTGAGATCGGAGAATAGCTTCATCTTCGTCTATTTGCCTACCTATATTCATCGCTGTCATATAGCTGAGTCAGCTCCCTTTGACAACAGCCGCACAGTACGTTACCTTAAATCATTTTTTTATTTTTTTCTTTTGTATTCATTTGGTTATAGTTTTTATTTTTTTCTGTGTATTTATTTTGTCCTAATGTGTGTGTTACTGTGTGGTGTTTTGTCAATAAATGTATTTTTATTTATTTATTTACCTTTTTGCCAGAGGTGGCTTTAGTGGCGAACAGGGCAATCATCCGGGGCCCCGCTCTTACAGGGGCCTCGTGTATCCTGATAGTCCCGAGAATTATTGCCACTACATTATATTCAGTTGCGTCTACTGAAAGACGCATCTGAATAAACAACTTTCAACCCGTGCTATTCCTTCAATCAAAAATTATGTAGCTCAATCGGTAGATTATTGTGCTTTAAATAAAGATTATTTAAGAAAAACAAACACCAATTTCAAAATTTATCACCTCTGTATTTGTCAATTTCGTAGGTCATGTGTCATGTTTTAAAGCGTAATTTTTTAAAATTTGTATAACTAGAATTTCTCGTTTTGACGATAAAACCTAACGCCACCCGAGGTTTCTCAAAAATCTTCCATCTGGGGCCTCGCAAGGAGTAAAGCCGTTGCCTACTATTTCTTATTTGATAGATTCAGTTGTATGGTTATGGATATATAATAATTTTTTACATTTATTTTCCATTATTTCATTTAGAATAAAATATATATCTTTATTCTGGTGATATAGAATTTTATTTTCATTTATTAGTCTTTGTGAAGTTATTATTTAGAAGTGTAATAAAATAACTACAGAACGATTGTCTAATTTTACTAACAACATTTTGAGATCAAATATCAAAAATATTAGTAATTTCAGTTTAACAATAATTATTTAGTATCACGGTTTCTTAGACATAAAAAAATATTTAAATTTTATTTCGGAGCTCGATAGTAAAAACAAACATGGCGGCCGCGGCCCTTATTTTTCCAATGTCTCAGAATTGCAAGCCGTCAATGTTTACGTGACTTAACTTTATTAAAATTCCTACTTTCGTCCATTTTCCTCTTATTTGACGGCTTTATGGTAAACTTAATTAATTTTCACTACGCTTCCTTTTGGCTTGAGTCCGTTTGTAATTTTTTATTGTTGGATCGGGCGAGATTTAATTTTCGCGGAATAAAATAATTCTTTCAATAGTGTCTTGAATATTACATTGTGAAGTAATAGCTATCGCTAATGTATTTTTTTATAATCTTTTTTTGTATTTTATTGTATAATCATTTAAATATACGTTAAGTCAAACACTTTCAGATTTTTCATTAACCTAATATTTTAGTATATTTTATCCTATTTATTAATAATATGCCTAAATCTTAGAATTGTTTGGATCGTTTAGATTTTTGGTTTGATTGGAGAGTTTGAATTTTTGCGAGTTAACTACGGCGTAACTACTGAACGGAACGTGATGAAATTTCATATACAGATAGGCCATTATCTGGATTAGGTGATAAAACCTTTTTATTGATTTATAGACCCCGAAATTAACATGAACCAAGCCGCGAACAGACGGTAGTACAGATACAATTCTTGAACAATTCCACGATATTCAATTCCCATATCAAATTTCTCTCAACGATAAATAAATCAAAAATTCAATAGTTCGACTATGACTTTAAAATGTACTCTAAGTGAAGTTTAAGTATAAACAAGGTACATTTGAGTGACCTAAGGGAGCGCTTTCCGCCGTTTTATCGGGTATTAAAGATACCATGCCCGCCGGGTGAATTTTATAATGTCTTTGAACTAGAAAATGTACAAAATTTTCTGACTCTTGGATTTTTGATGAGATAGTTTTGAGGACTTTTGTAGTATGAATTGTTTGGTGGAAACATGAATGAAAATAATATCAAGGTTATTCGTTAACAATTATAAACTCATGTGACAAATGTGTACGTAACTTCTATCCTAGTTCAAGAAATTAAAAAATAAGTAATTTTTGAATGCACCCTTTTAAAGGTTTTTTTTTGTATTACTGTTTGAATACGATCTGTAAATGTGTAGACAAATTACTGAAGATGGTGTGGAGACCGGTCTAATATGTGAATAAATAATTAATATAGTGTAGAAAATAAATAACTGTGGAACTTAGTGAAGTGTTTCTTTACCAATACATTTTGATGATTTTGGTACAAATCCTGGGTTAGTCCAAGAATTGTTTGTTACATAATCACTTTAATATTTAGCAATTGTCTATTACAACATTTGTAAGACTAGATTGAAATACTCGAAAGAAACTAGAGAAAAATACTAGAAATAGTAGTTTAAGAAAAACGATAAAATTACGAATAAAGCAATCACGAGAATATTTTTATACAAAGGAATAGAATCCATATAAATTTATGGGTCTAAAACCGGGCTAAAACTTTTTTATTCAACACAGCTCCATAGTTTCGTATTCTAGTTAATTGATAAACTAAATTTTCGTTATCACCCTGTTAGCTGAGGCATACACGTGATAGGCCCAAATCTAGGGCACTCCTGTGACGACAGGGTGAGTTATGAACTTCCTAAATGTCGTTATCATTGGGTGGAAGGTACACGCAGAAGCGAGTGAAGTTGATATATTTTAATATTAGTAGCTTTAGTACATACTTTATTAACAATCGTGTTCGCAAACAATTTTTCAGTGTGTTCCAAGTGGTAAGACTTAATTCAAATACAATAAGACTTAATTTAAATAAAATAAATTTAAACACCAAGTATCGTCTCTCCAAAGGTTTATGGGGTACTGTGCGTTCTAAGAGCTCATAATATAGTTTGTGAATATGATTGTCAGTCTTATTGTAAAGACTTGTTGTACTTGTGTTACAGTAAATAAATATTTCTTTCTCTCTCTCTCTCTTCTCATTCTAGTGATTCTAGTCAATATGGTACATACTTTACTTTGGCGTAGTAATCGAGAGGCTAAGTCTAAAGGTGTCCTTTCTATGTTATCAACTAGTCGTACCCCGCAGTTTCATCCGCGTATAAGTTCCGTTCCCGTGGGTTTTGCGGGATAAAAGTATCCTACGTAAATAATGTCCTCTATGTACCGATACAGTCATCAAACTAGCAAAATAAGTTATTTGAAACAAACGCATCAAGTAGCAATCCTAATGCCTCATTATTTTTGTGGCTGTCACTGGTAACCACCCGGGTGTATCATTACACACTGAAAAAATTACTAACGGCCGTTTTCAATATTCTACCTATCCCTTGTTTTGCTTACTAAAGTCAGGCAAATCTATCTATTTGCACTTACTTTGATTCCAATACGCTGTCGGATAGCTTTTGTTATGACTTTTGCCAATCTAATGTCATATAATCTCAGATTACAATCTATCCATAATCTTTGATACATCATTGAAAACGGCCGTAAGACAATTATGATCACGTTGTTTTGTATCAACAACGAGAACAAAAAAAGGTTAGAACTTAATTACACTGATAAAATAAGAGCAAATTATTTAAAACAAACGCTGTACGTAGCGACCGTAACGCCCCATCATTCCCGTGACTGTCACTGGTAATGAACACCACCCCCGGGCGGTAATCAACTGTAATCAACTGGGGGCGTCATTACACACTGATAAAATTACTGAGCTAATCATGTACTATACGATCTTAGTAAAAGTTTTTGAGTGAAATCATAGTTACATTAACTATTAACTAATTACTTGAATAATGATCATTTAGAAATTAATAAGATGAACGTTTTATACGTCATAAATTTGTGTAGGTATCGCCTTACAAGTTAGCATTTATTTACATTAATATTAGAAA
>LQNK01003329.1:194103-218520 GCA_001586405.1 Phoebis sennae
CTTGTGTTACAGTGAATAAATATTTCTTTCTCTCTCTCCTCTCATTCTATTGATTCTAGTCAGTATGATACATATTTTATTTTGGCATATTAATCGAGAGGCTAAGTCTAAAGGTGTCCTTTCTATGTTATCAACTAGTCGTACCCCGCAGTTTCACCCGCGTATGAGTTCCGTTCCCGTGGGATTTGCGGGATAAAAAGTATCTTACGTAAATAATGTTCTCTATGTACCGATACAGTTGCAAACTAGTAAAATAATTTATTTAAAACAAACGCATCAAGTAGCAATCCTGATGTCCCATCATTTTTGTCACCGGTAGCCAACCTCAAGCGGTAATCAACTAGGTACATCATTACACACTGAAAAAATTACCAACGGTGTTTTCAATATTCTACCTATCCCTTGTTTTACTTACTAAATTCAGGCAAATATATCTATATCCACTTACTTTGATTTCAATACGCTGTCGGATAGCTTTTGTTATGACTCTTGTCAACCTAATGTCATATTATAATCTATCCATATTCTTTGATACATTATTGCAAACGGCCGTAAGCCAATTATGATCACGTCGTTTTGGATTACAATTACGAGTACAAAAAAGGTTAGAACTTAATTACACTGATAAAATAAGAGCAAATTATTTAAAACAAACGCTGTACGTAGCGACCGTAACGCCCCATCATTCCCGTGACTGTCACTGGTAATGAACACCACCCCCGGGCGGTAATCAACTGTAATCAACTGGGGGCGTCATTACACACTGATAAAATTACTGAGCTAATCATGTACTATACGATCTTAGTAAAAGTTTTTGAGTGAAATCATAGTTACATTAACTATTAACTAATTACTTGAATAATGATCATTTAGAAATTAATAAGATGAACGTTTTATACGTCATAAATTTGTGTAGGTATCGCCTTACAAGTTAGCATTTATTTACATTAATATTAGAAAGTGAAAAACTTTCTTTGTCTGTAATGAATCGGCTCAGAAACTACTGGATCGGTTTTAAAAATTCTTTCACCATTCGAAAGCTACTTTAACCACGAGTAACATAGGCTGTATTTTATAGTCTATATATAACATTATGCTATGGGAATTAAGCCGCGCGGATCAACTAATATTCAATAATTTACAAAACATTGTTTCAATTTAATATAATCTTGGTAATTAATGAGATACATAGATAAGGAAAAAATATGAAACAAATTTTAAGAAACTACAGTTTACTTAAACGAAAGGAGCGCTATTACTTGCTTTATTAAGACGTTCCACATTAATTTGCACAGGTCACTTAGTAACCCTAATGACGAGATATTGTTAATCAAATAAATCGCATTACCCAAATATACATAATCGGATACACGCATTAACGTAAGATGTTATTTCAACAACCTGCCTACAAACGGAACAAGTAAATCTTCCCTTTATATTCGAAGAGATACAATATTGTGGGTTAAAATACGTATTTTCTATTCAAAATTTGTTAGAAATAATATAACAGTAGAAACGTTTTTCTATCACGTCGTGAATTATCTGTTCGTTCTTTACATTTAAAAAAAACGATCAATGAAATATCAAGTTTTATGTTTTAATTTACAAGTACACTTGTTAATTAAATATTTTTTTGTCTTATTTTTTTGTCTTAAAGTCAGTATATCTACATTTTTATTATAAAGAATAAAACTTTGTTTGTGTGTTTGCTTGTAATGACTGTTCATTACAACCAAATAAACTCAAAAACTATTGAACCGATTTTAAAAATTATTTCACCATTCGAAAGTTACATTATCCACGAGTAATATCTATACATATAATAAAACAGTAACCGAACCATTTCTGTACATTGAATATTTTTCAAAAAGAGTAATTGATATGCAACATGTATGTTCTATAGATACCAAAACCATGGTTAGAATTTTTTTTTCTGTTTGTCTGTTTGTTTGTCTGTTTATCTGTTTGTATGTGCGTCAATCAATTAATAACCACTGGGTAGTTTTTGATAAAATTTCACATGCTGATAGATCAATATTAGGTGCAAATTATAGGCTACATTTTATTTGAAAAAAATAATTTTAGGGGTGGCTCTCCATACATGTAAACGGAGGGTAAAAAAATAAATTCGCGAATACATCATTAAATTTGATGTCATAAGATAGGTCTTTAAAAATGAAATTGAGGTTTTTAAATGCGTTTTTTGCTAAATTAAATATTTCTTGAGATATATGCTTCTAAAGTCGTGAAAATGTCATACCACGTGACAATGTGAGATTTTGGTTGACTTGCGGTCTGTGATGTCTTTTTATACTCTTTACGTATAAATACGGTAAAAACACTCAATAAATTCCACAAAATATATAACTCTTCGCCCGCGGCTTCGCTCGCGTGTGCTACAATTTTCTGTATTTAGAGGCGCGCGCACTGTGAGATTTTGGTGAAACCTATTTTCATAGAAAATTATAAAAAGCACTATAGACATGCACATATAATTATGAGCAGTCCTGCGACCATCATTTTTCTAAGCTTTTGTCGTGCGCCTCCTAAAAATACAGAAATTAGTAGCCCACGCGTGCGAAGCCGCGGGCGGAAGGCTAGTAGACTATATAACATTACGCAACGGGAGTGAAACGGATCAGATAGAAAACTATAAAACAATTTCACATTATCAAACTTCAAAGCCAAATGTAATCAAGATGCATCCTTCATACATTGTAGAAGCTAACTCTAAGAATACCCTTATTTAAATACAGTGACCTATTTTTACATGTAAATAAAGCCGTGTTGTGTAAATCCTTGTTCCTAAGAACGAAGCGAGTTTATTTAGCATCTTGTTCGAGTAATCTGATAAGGGGGTTATCTTTCCCCTTTTTAGCGGCTTGTTCAAGATTTAGAAGCATATTTCAGAAGTTCACGCTTGATTCCGTCTTTGTGCAATTTATGTGTGTGAATTTGAATTAGATCTACACTAATACTGTAAGAGGAAAATTTTGTTTGTAATGAATAAGCTCAAAAACTACTGGACTGCTTTTAGAAATTCCTTCACCATTCGAAAGCTATATTAAACTTAGTATGGTAAAAATCTATATTATAAAGCTGAAGAGTTTGTTTGTTTGAACGCGCTAATCTCAGGAACTACTGCTCCGATTCAAAAATTTTTTTCGTGCTACATAGCCCATTTATCGCGGAAGGCTATAGGCTATATATCATCCCTAAATTCGATGAAAGCGAAGCCCTGGAGCGCAGCTAGTATAAAACAAACTAACCTTGGAGCAAAAACCGAAGCCTGCTAAAGGAACAGGTTCGTATCATTAATTATCATAAAACCGAATCAATAAACATATCTGTATCAATGTATCGGGTGTCTGATTCCCGAAAAGCCTTCGTCACGCGCCGTCACGATGACGAGCCGATTCCGACACGACCCATGAATTAATCACCTCTCGAAATCGCACGCCTTGTTAACTTAAAGATGCTACTGAGTGTTATTTATTATTCGATTCCCGTTTTTAATTATTGCGAATAAACTGGTGTTTTGATTGCAGAGTTTGAAATAAAAGATAATTACTTTGAAATTGTCATTTGATTATTATAATAACTACAGTTTTAAAATTGAATTCTTATGAACTTTTTAAATAACTAGAAAGTCTTTTAAGTCGAATTGGGCTCTTAAAATAATATATTTTAATTCTAGCTTTGTAAAACTACTAGAACTAAATTGGTAATTCATTTATCAAGATAAGCATAAGCATCTTATGTTAATGTTTGTAATATTTTTGTATTACATTTAAGTCACTTATTAGTTACTAGCTTTCCGCCCGCGGCTTCGCACGCGTGGCCTACTAATTTTTATAGTTTAGAGCCGCCCAACGAAAGTTTAAAAAAATTACGGTCGCAGGATCGCTGATATATTTGCATGTCTATAGTTTTTTTTATAATTTTCTATGGAAATAGGTTTGAAAAAACCTCACAGTGCGCGCACCTCTTCAAAATACAGAAAATTGTATCCCATGCAAGCGAAGCCGCGGGCTGAGAGTTAGTTATTTTTTTAAGGTTTTTGAGAATTTATTGAGTGTTTTAACGCCTTAATCTATACGTTAAGAGTATAAAAATACATGTCCGCAACTCAACCAAAATCTCACATTGTCACGTGGTATGACATTTTCACGACTTTAGAAACGTATATCACAAAAAAATATTTATTTTAGCAAAAAACACATTGAGAAACTTGTATTTCATTTTTAAAGACCTATCCGATGACACCTCATTTAATTATGTATGCGCGAATTTATTTTTTTACCCTCCGTTTACATGTATGAAAAGCCACCCCTAAAAATATTTTTTCAAATAAAATGTAGCCTATAAGTAGCACCTAATTTAGGTCTATCAGCATATGAAATTTTATCAAAATCTGCCTAGTGGTTATTACGTGATTGACGCACATACAAACAGATAAACAGACAAACAGACAAACAGAAAAAAAAATTCTAACCATGGTTTTGGTATCTATAGAACATACATATTGCATACCAATTACTCTTTTTGAAAAATATTCAATGTACAGAAATGGTTCGGTTACTGTTTTATTATATGTATAGATTATTAGTTATTACACAATAAAGAATTATAAATAAAAATAAATCAATAAGAAAATAGGTACTAGCAAAAAGTGGTTCTCATAAAAATGTGTAAGTACAGCAATAATTATCGGTCATAATGTTTGTTATGAATTAAAACAGTTCCAACCTTGTTGACTCAGACCGTCCAATCCCACCGATTATAATGAAGTAATCCCAACTTTAATTTATACTGTTTACATTTACCAAGTCGCTTGTTACATGAGGTGTTTGAATAATACCTCATTTCCCGGGATCGCCTCATTACCGTGATATTGCCTGGGTAATGACGACCATAAATCGCACCTATGTCTGAAGGCAGTCGTAACATAGAAGTTGCTCATTCTGTAATGATATATGCTTTATTATTTGTGATGGTTTAATCGTGTGAATAAAAATTGCGCTTTAAGTTTGGCAAGGCAGTTAAATGGTGTTATTTTGGTTTTCTCGTCTTCCCAAGTTGGATATAGGTTCTTTGAAAACGAGAAAGTATATTTGAAGACTTGGAAAAACAGTTACAACAAGAGGTAACATTGAACTGTAAAATACTAGCCTTACACTCCTTATAACACCTATAATATAGTCTATGTTACTCGTGGATAATGTAGCTTTCGAGTGGTAAAAGAATTTTTTAAATCCGTCCAGTAGTTTTGAGCATATTAATTACAAACAAACAAAGTTTTCCTTTTTATAATACTAGTGTAAAAAAACAAAAACGGTATGGCGTAAAGGATTCTTATGTTTAGAAGTCATATTCTTATCGTTTAAAGGTATTAAAAGTTTACAAATATTTCACTAGTACGTAAATTTTGTATGGATAAACTAGTGACATTCTAGAATATCAAATTAAATAGCACGGCAGTGAAATGGACTCAACTTGTCGTTTTTATCTTAATCTGTGGAAGCCACTTCTCTCTATTACTTCCGATCGCTCAATAATGTCTAGATAACTTTACTTATCTTGCTCTAGTTTTCATTCTTTCAAATGCAGAAAATATGTGGATTATTTACTATATAGGAAGCGTAATAAGATGAAATTTTACTTAATATTACGTTTTTAATATGAAAACATAGTTAAATTATCGAGGAGGGATTTCCCTAACCCTATTGGCGCAGTGGATGTGGTCTATGGCACCGAAAGGTGTAGGTTCAATCCCCACTAGTAGAAATTATGATGTGATGAACTTTGTAATTTTCTACTGTCTGGGTGTTTATCTATCTATAGTATGTATGTATTTACAAAAACGTATGTATACGTATGTCTATCAGTTATCTAGTGCCCATAGTACAAGTTGTGCTTAGTTTGGACTAGATAGCGTAATGTTAAATGTCCCAGAAGGTTTATTTATTTATATTTGAAGGGTTGGTTATTGCCCTTTGTTTTTCCTATTTACTTAATACATCCTTCTTCTTACAAGCTGATGATATTGTAAAGGTTAAATTTATAAAAGTAACACCTCAACTACGCAAAACCGTTTAAACTTTTTAAATTTAAAACAGAGACTTCATTTCAAGAAGCTGAATAATATGAAAGATTAAAAGCAAATTATGCTTAAGAATATTACTTCTGGCTAACACTATTATAATTGCATTATATATTAATTATAAAAATATGAACAGTTGACTTTGATCAAAGGTAATGTACAGGGTGTCCCGTAATGAGTAAAGTATCTCTTGGGTATGAAAGCTTAGCTAATAATCTTCAAAAAATGTCATATAAAAAAACTAGGCTACTTGGCTCGTCCCGAGCTAAATCTTGTTGTAATGAATAAAGCAAGACCTGTCATTTGATTTGATTTGATTTCCGCACTCGGCTATATTGAAAATCGCCAATTCCCCTTCCCCCTGCGCATTTACCACATCGTCAAACTCGATATTTTCTTATAAAATTTAATCAAAATCGGATTAACAATATTCAAGTTATCATCAAACAAAGTTTTAAAAACATACAATAGCCCGGCAAAACATATAATAAATATTTTTGATATATTCAGGACTCTTTCAAACCATCTCCCTGTAAAATATACAGAAGAGCAAACGTTACAAACCAAACGCTATTGCAAAAGCAATAAAAATAAATAAGCGTCACGACTATCTTGAACCCAATCCGCACTCATAGGCCATTATTTTTATGAGAAAATTATCAGATTCGTAACCATCGCGATGAAATATAGTCCAAGCCAGGTGCTCTCGTAATTAATATTACGGTTAAATAAAGCCGTGTGATGGATTTAAAACACGTTTATTACAGGTCTTTCAGAGGCTTTTTCGGTGACAGGTAAATCAATTTTAGAATTAAGTTATCTATACTTTTGCAGTTGATGGTCTATTGCTTCAAAGGTTGTGGGATCGTTTTCTACGAGTAGAAAGTTATTATGTGAACAACATTGTAATTTTCTACTATTTGAGTGTGCATTTATTTATAGGATGTATGTATTTACAAAAAAAGTGTTTTCAAGTATTAAATATAGTAGTATCAAGTATTAAATAATAATAATATCATCTACTTTCCATAGTATAAACTTTGCCTAGCTTGGGACTGGATAGCGTTGTGTTAAATGTCCCTGAATATAAATTTAAATAAAGCTGAAGAATTGATTTGAACGCGCTGAAATCAGGAACTATTGGTTTGAATTGAAAATATTTTTTGGTAGATAATTGATCGAGGAAGGCTATAGGATGCATAATAATATACTACAAGATCGAAGCCTCACAGAACAAGTTACGATTTAAATTCAATTCGACTCTGTCAATCTACAGTGTAATTCGTCAAAAGCAAAACTTTAATAATGCATTTTAATTAATGATAATTAAATGTACTATGCTTAAGTATCTAAAGCTAAATGTTGCTTATTTTCCCGCTATTAAAGTATCTGTCATAATAAAGAGCGGGGAATGTATGAAATTATAATTTGCTGTTCAATTTCTGTTCCCTTACGAGACTTAATTAAATTCGTTTTTCATATCTCAGCAACTGGAGTACAAAGCAGTGGGATTATTTTTTCCACATAGTTGAACATCCTGCCCCGGGCAACCCTCACGTTACAAGGCCTGCGCCCGGATAAGCCGTTGTGAAGGAAAAATATGACGAAGCGTGAAAAATCACAACTCCCATGACGCAAATCACCGTGAAAAATCATTGCTTTTTGCGAAGTAACACCCGTATTCTAATAGATTCTAGAGCATTCTTCGACTTCACGCGACCTCTGTCAACGAAAATTTACATTCTGAGTCGGAAAAAACTCTACTAACTCGCGTCTACTAATATAAAGAAAATTTTGGAGAAGAAAAACGTCTACTAATATTAAGAAAATTTTGGAGAAGAAAATTTAACACCTCCGTCCATCCGTTACTTCGATCTATTTGATTTTAATCATGAATTTTCGATTCAAATTTGTCATACGTCATACTTAACGTAAACTGAGTGGAAGTAAAATTAATGTAACTTCTTAGAGTGTAAGTCTCTGTGAAATATCAGTGATATTCAAGATATCAATAGTCTAATGTCACTAAAATCTAGCAGGCAGCAGGATCGTTAGAGTTCGTGTCAATGTGTCATGTTGTGTTTCGGATATTGGGCGCGAGAAAGGTGCAAACGATGCATCTGACAATGACAATCGAAATGTCTGGTTCACAATGCATGCACTGATCAATTTTGTTCGATTGGTTCTTGCGTGGAAATTGAATTCTTTTAAGATTTTTGAAATTTAGAATTGAATGCACGAAATTTAAAAAATATAAAATTGAACATCAGTTGTTTGTCATATGACTTTGTATGGAAATATACCATTATCGTTAAAAAAGTTGTAGTTTGAATAATTAAAGTTTAAGCGTAAAATACCAGTCGTATTAATGAGACTGAATTCAGGTGTTTTTCGAACAACTTAATTGCAAAATTAGATACTATTTGATTCTTTAATCTTAAGTTTAATACCTAGACCAAAGAAGATGGTATTATCACCAGTGATATAATTTCATTGAGTAACGCTGTCAAAATGAACGGTGAATTATGACCCATCTCTACACAGAATGGAATGCCAATTGGGTCATTACCGTAACATATGGCTTGATATAGTTTATAATATATTTGAAGGTCACATGTAATTAGATATTGCATTGGCCTGTATTTTTTTTTGAAAATGGACATGTTTAAAAATAAATAAATGTTTAATTTTGATTTGTTTCTTTTTATAATACGTGTCTCATTATTCATCTGTACTGCTGAAAAAAGATGACTAATCTATGCTGATATTTTAAAAGATGAAAAATTTGATTTTTGTTGGTTTGAATTGATCATGATTCGAAACTATTGGATTGATTTGGATGAAATTGTTTACAGAGATTGCTTGAAACCAGAAGGACATAGGATATATTTTATACCGAAAACCATATAACGCATAGTTTACATTCTTTCTTTGTCTACTTTAGCTCAAATATTTGTTTGTAGTTATTAAAACTACTTCTTTATTTCACTCTTTAATGTATCATAGAACAGCATAGTTAATGTTGCCAACGCAATATACTACACTGGGCGGCCTTATTACGCCAAAGAAGGAGAACGATAACAGCACAAATAGGTTCATTCCTCAAATTGAAAGACATTTCACAAAGCAACGAACCGCACTTTAATTATCCGCTGCATTACTGAAAACTAAAAACATTGTGAATGAGAACAGCAGAGCGCGAAACCACAGCAAAGGTCCGTTAGCACTTTGTAATTTTATGTCCGAGGCGGTTGATTTGTGGCGGTCAGTGGATGACGCTAGCGTGTCACCACCGTGACGGTCAGAATTGCACGGTAATGAGAAGCACCCGATACGCGATATTGAACTCTGATTGATGGAAATAGAATTGCGTTTTGAATGCCACGACGTAATAGCCGTTGTTAGTACGAAATTGCACGTAATGAAACTTTATGAAATGTTTAGGGATAGTTTTTGGGTCGATGTAAATACGATGGATGTGTTGTGACAATATTGACATTCTTAAAATAGGAATGGATGTTTCTCAATTCGTTTCGTATAAGAATTTAAGAGGGCAATTAAGAGAAGTGTTCTTGATTTCATTTTTACTTTGTAATTGTAATGCATGGGAATGACAATCACTCGATACGCGATATTGAACTCTGATAGATGGAAATAGGATTGCATTTTGAATAGATGGACATAGTCGTTGTTAAGGACGCAAAATTGCGCGTAATGAGTAAACTTTATGGATAGTTTAGGGATAGTTTTTAGGTCAGATGCAATGATTGATGATATTTGTATGGATAATATAGGTATTATTTATTATCCGAACTTATACGACTTACAGAGTTATCATAGACTTAATACAAAGAGTGAAAAAGTAATGTGATTGATTACCATAGATCTAATCGGAAAATACTGTTTTTCAACGTTTCAGATTAATTATGACTTTATTAGATTCAAGTCTATGAAAATATTGAATTACCTTTCAGGTTACAAGTAAATTTAAATTATTTATTTCCCGTGCCTCATCAATTATTTAAAAAAGTCACATCACACGACAAAAATAAAATAAAATAACGTCCTTACGCAGACACTCCGATATTAAACTATAGATAACATTTCAATAAAACAGCTTATAAAGGTCTAACAGATCCCGAAATATGGACCGATAAGGTGTCAGCAATAAAATATCACGCAGTCACGAGCCTGGTTCCACGCAATGGGGATTCAATTTTACCACTCCACATGCTTGCCTTTTTGTTTTACTAGGTCGATTTTGGTGAAGATCCTTATTACTGACTAGCTGAGCTCCGTGGTTTCACCCGCATATATCCTGTTACCGTGGAATTTTTTGATAGAAACTAACAATGTCAGTCCTGGGGTTTCAAAGAATCTCTGTACAAAATTTCATCCAAATTGGTCCTGTAGTTTCGGAACCTATTTAATACAAACAAACAAACAAATCTTTCCTTTCCTTTATAATATTAGTATAGATTATAAAACAATTGAGAATGTGTGCCAAATCGCTTGAAACTGTCTCTATAAAACTTGTATTTATAAAAATACACTAGTTTTATAGTAGTAAAGAAAAGTAGTTGTAGAAAAGGTGCTTTTGTTATTATGTCTTTATCATAATGAAAATGTTTAAAAAATAGCGTTAAAAACATACTATAGTACGTATTGCCCAACTGTGACTATAAACTTAATAATTGTTTTCACATTTTAACAAGTGTAAATAAGCTAACAGTATATTACAAACACTAAAAGAATTCGTCGAACATCAATTCGTTTCCCCTTAAAGGACAATAATATATGTGGGTACCCGATTATGTAACCGATCCAATGCCATATCAGATATGGGCCTATTCAGCAAATTACGTTTCGAAGCCGTTTGTTTCGAAAGATCGCGCTAATGCTGAGTTTAATCTCTTTTTTATGCGGGCTTGTTTTTGGTGGAAATTTTTGAATGCCGTTTAAAGAAGTATTATGTGAAAAAAAATAATTTTATCACCCACACTAATATTATAAAGAGGAAATGTTTGTTTGATTGATTGTAATGAATAGGCTCAAAAACTACAGGACTACTTAAAATTCTTTCACCATTCGAAAGCTATATTATCCACGAGTAACATAGGCTAGTCATATATGTATATCTATAAAAAACTATCTGATTTACAATGTTAATTCGCTGTTTATTTTCTTAAAAATAAAAACACAAACTATGAAAATATCCTTGTTTAAATAAATAATACACGTTCTTTTGAATTGAAATTTTTAAATCTATTATCATTTTTTTCTACAAAAACTGGGAAAGATAATGATATTAACTATTCCAGAAATTCTATACATTTTTATACGTATAAAAACATGGACTCTTTGATATCTTTGCATTTGATTTTCTCCTGTTTTGAATACCATCCTGTTAATATCAGCCAGCTATTAAAGCTAGAACTCCCGCAACAAAAATAATACTATTAGCTTTAACTTCTACATCTAACATTAATTAAAATCATATGCGAAATGTTTTCCTCTCATTACCATAAAATCGTTGTTTTATTCGAAATTCAAATTTTTATTGAAGTAGGCTTGAAACGTAAACTTTAATAATTTTAAATTAGCAGAGGGAAGAAACTTGGTAATTATTCTTGAAAATAAAATTAATTACAACGTCGGGATCGGCACCATGCTGGAGTATCGCTTGATTCACGATTCTTACATGAATTGTAATTTGTAAGACGTGGTTCGTTGTCTTCATTTTAATCTTTGTATGGTTAGAGAATTGTTTTGATTGTGTGAGTTTTGTTTTGTATTTTAAAGTTAATAGAGTCAGAATCAAACATTTTTATTCGTACTATGAAAACTTATTTAGACATTGATTTAACATCTGTTAAAAACATTATCTAATTATTAAAACACTTCTCTAACAATGGTCTTAGCGTGTCGTGTTTGACTTTTAGACAGTGTCTAAACAACGTCTATGTCTAAACTATCACTAAACAACTTTAATGACGTTTTTTTAAGACAGTTGTTGAACAGTTCTTTAACTTTTTTGTAGTAAGACTGTTTGTGTTCAATTAAGGATTTATTATTCCTTGCATCTTTTATTTTATATCTTTAAGTTATGATATTACATATTTGATAAAACACAACTTTATGACAAACCGCGCGCGTGCAATGAAAAAAAACATGACGCAAATTCAATGAAGACAAATTTTATGGATACGTAACCAAAGTTTACAATTTAATTCGGTTTTATGGCCGCAATACGTCACTAAGTGTGAAGTAGATTGGTAATATTTTACGATAGGACCGCAACAGGCAGTAAAGCTTGGGGCAATTTAACGATGCTTATTCCCGTGACCTGCCTTTTCGCCTCGCTGGAATGATGGTAATGACGGAATAGGGGTGAACGTCTATTCTTTTTATATTGCTACTAGCTCCCAGCCTACGTGCAGTAAAATTGATGAACGTTGAGCAGAATAAATTTTTTTAAATCGGATCTTCCATTTCCAAATCTTACCAAAAAAATCAGATTTGTAATGATATAATTATATCTATAATTACCTTTGGAGTTATAGTTAATTAAATTACAATTTGGAGAATATGATATAGGCACACAAAAGTGTGACTAGACAAGCATGCACCAGGCCGCGTTTTGCTGTCCATTAGAGGAAAAAGCGGTCAAATATCCTAGTAAAAAAAATACCATATCCATTGTACAAAAGGTTTAAGATATTTTTGTAAGAATAATAAAGCAAAACGATCTATAGTATTTTTTAGTAAATAATTTTTTTTTTCTTTCTTCCTGTAGAATTGTTTATGAAACGGATGGTATAAATAAAGATTGTAGTGGAAATTAATTGGATTGATCATCGCACAATTTAGTCATTAACGTAAATGTAAAGAAGATAGGTGATATTTAATAAGAATATTTGCGAAACTTAATTCGATTTATTAATTTAACGACGCTTTCCGTGGCCTACCCTTATTTCGCCTCCCTGAAATGATAGCAGGTAATGATGGGATGGGAATGAAAAAACGTCTATACGTTTCTTCGCTCTTTATTGCTATGGGGTGAGGTACGGTTTTAGGGGTCTATAGTAATGTAAGATCTTTGCGGAATAACGAAGGGCCAGGAGAAGGTATAAATAATGCAGTTAAAAAAGTGGATCAAGTGCTACTGCTCAAATTATTATCATTACCGTATTCCAAGAGAGAATATACTTCCATGTATTTTTATATTACTAATGGTTTGTAAAAGTTTAAATGAATTTGAAAAATTTACAACACACAGATTACATAATAATGTTTACGATGATTAATATTTTTAATTATGATCTATTGGTTAACGCTCTAAAAAGGCTGAACCGATTTGACTAATTTTAGTCTTGAAATATTCGTAGAGCTTTAAGGTCAAATACTCGTATGAAGAAATTGTGAATAGAATAGTGATAACTACAATTATATTTTTCCATACAAATACGTCTGTCAAAATTACGACACATTCAAAGATGGCGGTATGAAGTTCGCGGAATCAGCTAGTATAGTATATATTATAGTATATAGTAATGTTAATGTATTTGACAAAAAACGCTATTTCCTTAAAAGGTGTGCCCGAAAGGCTGGTAATATCTTCAATCTAGTGTAAATGTAAATTGCACGTTAAATTCTCCCCGACCTTTCAACTTATCAATCTCAAACAAATGCGCAGCGTACTTTTCTCAGAAGTACTCCGCCAATATAAAAAGGATTCTCACCTGATATCACAAAGAGAATATACCTAAAAGCAATTGTGAGGATACGATAAATTCCACTCTGGCCCAATTTTGTCCTTACTGGAGTACTCGCGAAAATTGAAAACCCAATTTGTTTCGTAAAATGGAAGCGCGAAGGTTAAAAGTGTATGGAACAATCTGCAATTAGAATCGAATGTTTTTCAGTCTAGGGTTGATTGACTTGATTAGACGTTGAAGCTTTTAAAGTTTTTAGCGGCCGTTATTTGTTCAAAGAAATTAATTTGAGATCGATTTTAATGCGAAATAGGACTTAGATTTTTAACAAGCATTTCAAATTTCCAATAATTTTTTTTTGTGCAAAATTCCAGCGATCTGCTCTGTTTACTATGATATCAGTAGTATTATTAACACAGAATTAATAAAGCGATTGACTGATACTCAAACACTATTATGCAGTTGACAACATCCTCCGCAGGTGAACTAGCAAAATGTTTAGCTGATTCGAATTAATACACGATCACGACATTATATGTATTAAAAAAAGACTCATAACTGTGTCAATCTTTTGTTTGACCACGTTATTCACGACATTATTAAAAGAAGACTCATAACTGTATAAATATTTTGTCTGTATCTATGAACGCAATAAGCACAAAAATTAACCAACAATTTTTGTACATTTTTACCAATTTTAGGGCGCAACTCTTGCAGAATATTTAGATCTAATTCATTGTAGTATTGTGCGTAATAGAATTCATGTATCTACAAGGATTCAGTTATCAATTAATGAACCGAACGACTGATACTGAAACACATTAAAGCAGTTGGCAACTTCCACCGCAGGCGAACTAGCAAAATGTTTAGCTAATTCAAATTGAAACACGACCAGGAAATTCGTCATACGACGTCAATGTTACGCAACTTTAATTTCATTTTGACGAAATTTCGCCGGATTTTAATTGAGTTTGCGCTCGTAACTCCGGTATAACGTAGCGGTTTGTTACTCGCTAAACGTCTTTATGTAGGCATCTCCAGTCGTAGGAAACTCCCAGTTTATTGGTGATCATTAGTTTTTAACGTAAAGAAAGTATCACCTAATAAACAATGGAAAATAGGATGTCTCCTAGTTCATTATCATCTTACGTCACTCCCATTGAGTTGATCATTACTACGCGCTAAAACATTTTGAAGATGTAGCGTGCAACAAAATTATAATTATATAATTACCCACGGCGCCTGCGATAAACTCATCTTTACGAACCTTTGCAGTTATCGTCGTTTTAATTTTAAATTAAGTGGATTTTACGGTGCCGGTCTTTCGGGCTTGGAATTGAAAGTGCCTTAAGCCAGTTTTTCTTTCTGTGCGGTTTTGGGCAATTTTTTAATGTTTTTGAACGGCTTTATCAAAATACTAACTTTTACCTGTGGCTTTGCCCGCATGAATTTCCTTAATAAATTCTACGGTTTTAGTACGATATTTTTGGGATAAATGTCTGAAACTTTTTCGTTATGCCAACTATATGTATACAATTTCAAGATGAAAAGCTATTTAAAAGAAATTACTATTTTTTTTTGCTTTAATTACCTTAACTACACTTTTACCTTCCTAACCCATATAACCTATTCTTTTAAACTTTTACCCAAACTTTTACCTTTTTAACCCATTTTACCTACACTTTTACCTAACCTATCTTACCTTTACTAGACCCGTCCGGTCCGCGTAGTATCGAGCACTCTTCTATAGTCCCAAACGGCGTGAACAACTGGCGGACATCCTCCTCAGTCTGTTGCTTGCTGAGCATCCCCACGAACAGCTTTCGATCTGCGATGAAAGATGAGGATATTGGTACTAGGTTTTGAGAATGGGCAATGGAAGTTGTTTCGTAATATGTAATGTTTCACACTATTTGGTTACAGTTTATGATAGGTTTTGGTAGATCAAGTATGAGGATAGAAAAAGGATTGATGATACAGAAAAATAGGGAATTAACATTATTTATAAGGTAAATGTGCCAATAGACAAGGACAGGAGCTGGAGATGAAGAACAATTTTTAAAAAATGTTTTGTGGTACCATGATGATCAGTCAATAAATCATCATCAGGTAATCTGAGGTGAAGTAAATGATTGACACAAAACTAGAGGATGGATACACACATGACAGGAAATATGGGACATTCACAGTTAAACAAATTAAAATTGGAAAATAATTTTGGTATGACCGGTTTCGATCATTAAATCCTGGTCATGATTTATCGTAACCAATCTCAAATTGTAAACAGAGAATAGTGTGAATGATTCGATTACATATTATGAATGAATAGCGTATGGAACATTGAGCACCACATCAAGCCTAGCGGTGTTGCGTGGCGCGGCGGTATCACCGGACCAATCCAATTACCCCACTTTTTGGCGGATTTGCTGCGTGACGGACATCCCTAATTCGATTTTGTACAGGACGTGCTATGAGAGCAGTAAGAAATTATATAATACATTAAAATTTCTCAAACGCGCACACAGCGTCAACAAGTCTTCGGTTTTACTATCGCAGTACAAATATTTTCAATAAGTCTTTTTATAGAACAAACATTAAGTGTAAATGTATCTTTAAATATGTAGAGATTGACAATGATTAATTGATCTACTCATTTATTTTTATGTTCTTTCGTTTCACCCAAATAATTTCTTAATGCACTCATGATAACATCGTCCTGCCAGTCGCCGCCGCCCCGACACGCGACCGCACCACCGTTACGCCTAATCACACAGGCTGCGATCCGATACGATCTCGATTTCTAATTACATTGCTTGTTAACTTCCAACATCTACCAGACTTCGCCGTCACGTCCGAACATAACGAGCAATGCAACTCACGAAACCGAATCAGACGGACGCCCTGCTAGATTCGGCTCCGGTGACACAAAACAACCACAGCCTTCTATAAAACACATATTACACACAGTTTTAGTTAAAATGAAACAACGAACAAAATTCAAACCCAGACCAACACATAATTAGCACAATACACTAAAATGGTCTCCGTAAATTTGAGGTTTTCGTAGGTATACAAAAATTACACTATTGAGTGAATCATCTAATTTTTGTATAAAAAAGAGGGTTCACTTATCGTGGTTTACTACTACGAAAGCCTCAACATATTCATTAGCTTATTACATGATAATTTAGACGACTTCTGCTTGAGCATTATCTAATGCCTCCTTCTTATTGAATGTGATAGGACGATCCGAATTTATTACACAATACATTACGACATTTATTAGAGCAATATGTAACGCTCATGGTACTAAAACAGCAATGTACTACATAAATGATTCGGATCGCACCGCTTTGAAACAGCCTTAAATCCGCTCGCGAACCCAATAATCTAACGCTACTAGCGAAATTTTGTACGTGTTACATTGGCTCTTTACAGAAATCAGATGTTCATATAAATAAACGACAAAATAGCAATAAAACACTAATTACTTCTCGAAAATGAATACGAAAACAAAATAACTGTTACATCACGACGATTACTAAGTGCAGAGTGAGTATATGCGTTCGATGTCGAATCTAGTCGAGTTCGAGGCGAGGATGCCTTAGTTTTATTACACAAAATAACCACAAAAACTTTAAAATAACGCCACATAAAACCCAAACAATCTGAAGGCTTTGCTCAAATGGATTTTTAATTCTGCCGCTTTATACGTAGGTACGAACGGCTATTGTACTTCTCCATAACGTAGAAAACTTTCAAGAGTTTAAAGAACATTATCATATCGTTTTATTCCATTGGACCAAGCCTTGCATTTCCATTTCTTTTATTACGAAATGATAAATTGGAAACATTAAAATTCGTAACATAAAACCAAAAAATAACATAAATGGCTATTTTCACCGTAAATCCAATAACGCAGTGAGGCTCTGATGGGGATAATCTCATTAAATCATTAATTTTTAGCTTCTTTTGCCTCATTTAACTGTCATTAACATAAAGGAAACTTTTATATAAAATTTAAGGCAGAAATATTTAACATGCCTTCATCACATTTAACGTTTTTATAGGTTACATTTTCGTTAATTACTTTTTGGTAATTGACATCTTTAAAAGCTCTTATAAAGCTTTCATAATATTTTCCTAACTCCTGACGGCGTATTTGTACTTATACATAATAATAAAGACCATAGATCTATTTGAGATAAATTGAAATGACATTTATAAAATTGTACATCTGAAATTTGTAGTGAATAAAATTTAAATAAATTAGTGAATTCTTTTTTCTAGGAAGAAAAATTAATCTAATATAATGCAATGTAACAAAAAAAAGTTGTTAAAAATTTCTCAGTATTCTAAACTCATTAAGAAAGTAGTACACTGAAATATTTTATAAAAATTACAAAATATATTGATATGCGTAACATATAACCGCATATAAAAATATTTCAGTGTGCTCGGTGAAAACGCCGTAAAAGGAAGAAGCAAGGCGAACTCGTTAGATTCGACGTGGAACTATCTCGCTCTCGCTATTTGACAGTGAACAGAATAGCCTATGCACAACAAACGCTACCTTGGTCCGCCTACGCGCGCCGCCTTGTCGCGCCCCCTGCAAAATAAGAACATGCTTCACACGCTTTCCACCGCTTGACTTCTTAGCTCATTGGATCTTTGGTAACGCACTGGGCGCGCAATGTACTGCGTGTATTTGGTTTTCGTCGTGTCACGTCACTGAATTTGAAGTGAGGATGGGCGTAACGGATGCCTTTGCTTGCTAGTTTCGTAATATATTTTAGCGTTTTGTATTATTTTATGTGATGAAGAATCATTAGCTACTTATTTTTTTATATAACACCATAAAAGGTCAATTTAATAAAAAACGTGTACTAATAAATTTCATTGAGGATCGATAATGTTGAATTTACTATAAATTAATTCCCGGAGGCTTATATGTATCGCACAATAATTCCACTGATGCAAACATTCAAAATAAATCTAATCTATGATGACGTAATTGCTTTCATAATAATTGACATTAATTAATTTATGTCAAATATTGTTTGCTGGAGTTACAAATTCCAATCATATCCACACAGCATGTGCTGTAAATAAGGTATCGACACAATGTATTATAATCACGAACGGATTATTATGATAAATTTCAATAAGGGATCAATTTATATGTAGCTCACTGTTAACCGCAGTTTCTCTAGGGAGTTATGGATAAAAGGTACGATTTTTATGGATAAAAGCATACCTATGGCCGTCTTTGAGCTTCTAACTGTATACGTATACGTATACAAAATTTTCAGAAGGTTGGTTCAGTAGAGTAGGTAAAGAGATTAACAAACCAATTTACTTTCGTATTTATAATATTAGTTGCGATTTCAGGAATGATATAGATAATTATATGTATTATCATAAATTGTCTTTGATGCCTTATTTTTTGAATGTTAATAAAATTTATGTGTATGCTTTGCTTAAAATGTTAACGGGTGGAGTTTACCTATTGTAAATAGATAAAGAATGAATTACGCCCTCAGATTCGCTTTTTAAATAAACGATATATTTTTTATGTTAAAGAATAATTAAAGATTATATTGATTTATCGATGAACCATCGTATAATTAGTTGTATTGAGACGGTTTATACCGAATCGGTCCGAAACTGTCGGTCTACACAAAGTTAAAAACACCGTGAGTATATACCGTTTCAATACAACTTATTATAGCTTACTTTCATTTCCTACAAGTCTGATAGAGCTCCTACAATATGGATCGAAATATTCCTATACATTCTACTGTGTACTTCAATGTTATATAATTTTACTTCCTGTCCATAAATAATATGCAGACTGACATTTAAAACGGGGTCGAAGTTTAATTACAACCTATACAGTGTCATAAATAAAGGTCAAGTGTCATTCGTGCCCTAGCGGTGAATTTCGTCAACATTTTCTTGTTTACGACTTTACGACGAATTAATGACCTTATTGCTGTCATAAAATGTAATAGATGAGGATTAACGAGAAAATTGCAATTTTGGTTTTTCATAGCAGTTTTTCAATTGCATAGTATTTTCAATTGCATAGTATTTTGTTAAGCAATTCAGGAAAAAGAATATAAATTAATGAGGTGTTTTCAACTTTTTTTTAAGTCAGTGTTTCCGAGCATTCCCTTTCAAATTTAATGTTTAATAATTCTGGATATTTTGTCTTTCAACTAAAATATAAAAGTATTTAAAAAATTACCATGAACTTAAACATTGTACAAATATACTAACATTCAAGTCACAAGACGTTCATTTTATGCCCCGTTCGAAACAGCTTTAAACCGTTTATTTAAATTCAAATTTGGAACGCAATATCCTCCCAGAGACAAAGGTCCAACAAGGAGCAGGATACATAGGGCGCACGTCCAGAAACGTGCCTTTGGAAATATTGTCCGTGGTCGGTCATTAAATTCAGATTTATACGGCTCCAGGATATCTCTCCCGGGCGACTCCGCTAATGACCGGCTAAATTGTGATCATTTTTAGGGCTGTGAGAATGGAATTGATAGGGAGAGGTTTTGTTTAATTTAAGATTATCTTAGATAGTAAAATAGATGGTGAAGTATGAAACTTTTTGTCAGCAAGTTTTATGTTAAAAACAAATTGTTGGGATTTAATAATGGAATTTATCGATGTCGATTTTAGACCGTCGGTTCTAGATCGATTATAGATCGTAGTCGGTCGAAACGGCTGCGATGATAAAATTTTAAATATGTATTATAGCATGTAGTAATACTATAGGGTTTAATTGTTTAAAATTTAAAGGTTACATTAGTACTTTTACTAAGTAACTGGTCTATTATTGTATACCCCAAAGTCGATAGTTTACGTATGAATTGATATTCATCATAATGAAAAATTAAAAATAGTTTATTACTGCAAATAAATTAAGGCTAAAGTTTTTTAATTCAATGCAGGTAGTACTTATGAAGAATACACGTTACAGTTGAAACTATCTGGTGGTTATTTCACTAGTCTGAATCGAAGTAACCTAAATATTATACAACATAAACAAAAAGAATACTAGTAATAAATCTTTTGTTTCTATGTATATGTTATATTATATCTATAAATATGAGTCAGATATAGATAGATAAAATAAAAAAATCATGTCTTTTAATATATATATGAAATCAAATAAGTAAAAATTACGAATTACCAGCCCTGAAAGTTAGAGTGCGACCGAAACACCAAATGCAAATACATTCTGATTAGCCAGTTATTAGTTATAAGACAATAATTTAGAGTTCAAAGCCTCCGTATGAAATAGGCTTAATGGTGTGATTATAATTATCGGCTTATGGGTTACGTGTACGTTCCTAATTAAAGGGTTTTGGGTATTTTCGATTAGGTAGTATCGAACAGGGTTAGTAAAATATTTGAGGACAATGTTACTAATATTATGAGCAAATTTTAAAGCCTTGTTTCTTTTTCACTATAGAAAAGTAATAATAGTAATAATCTTGATTATTCTACTGTGTTTATTTGATTTTCTATGGCAAATACATATATTATCTTTAATTTTCTATTGTTGTCTATAAATATTATTTGTTTCCACCGTGCAAAAATATTCTGAGCTTTCTTGGGTAACGATAGATTTTTTTATTACTAAAAGTATCAAGTACATATGTAAAATTCGAATTTAACTATGAAAATCGACAGATCTAAATGTACATATTTAAACACTAAATGTGAATTCATTTTGATTACCTAGGTATAAATTACTAGCTGAGCTTCGCGGTTTCATCCCCGTATATATCCTGTTCCCGTAGGATTTTCGGGATAAAAACTAAACTATGTCATTCCTGGGGTTTCAATGAATCTCTGTACAAAATTTCCTCCCAATCGGTCCCTAGTTTCGTAGTCTATTCAATACAAAGAAATCCTTTCTCTTTATAATATTAGTATAGATGAGACAATAATTGAGATTTCAAAGTTTCCGTATGAAATAGGCTTAATGGTATGATTATAATTATCGGGTTTATGGGTTACGTGTAAGTTGATAATTAGGTAAGGGGTTATGATTTAATTTAATAATTTCCTATTATGTATAACTACTTACAGAAGGTAATTGGTTATATTAATAAGTTTGTAGGTTAATTTTAGCGACAACCTATCTCTTTTGACTTCTTCTAATGTTGAATTATTGGCTGTGCGTAATTCTTTATTTTGACAAAGTATTAAGAATTTATAAATGACGGGAAACTAAAACTTAAACGCTGATATATCTAGCTATTATAGATTTTTATGAAAATAAATTGTAATTTGGTTTTCTAGTAGAAATGAATCAACAATTAAATTGTGTTGCAATATAAGTTCTCTCATTTCGTCCATAAATCTCAATACCAAACTTATTAAATACAAGTAATTATTTGTAAATCCGATCGCAGCTGAGTCCAAGTCGTCAAATCAGTGGAAGCTTAACCCTGTAACGCCGGTGGGATTCCGTAATCCCACAGAATCCTGTCCCAACCGCGCTGGCCACGTTCTTTGAATCATTAAAGAGTTGTATCACATTTAATGCTTTTTAATTCAAGTTAACATAATTGGGAAGAGATATGAATGATTTTGAATGATGTAAAAAAATATATATCTATCTATATTTTCTGTTTTTGGGGTTGCCTGGAAGAAATCGCTTAATTGCGATAAGGCCGCCTATTGTCATTGTTTTATTTCTGTGTTTTTATTTACTTTAATTTTTATGTGCAATAAAGTTATTTTCATTTCATTTCATTTCTATATCTATATATATTTTATTTATTTATTAGCCATACCAACAGTGTACACATAAAAACTTAGAGTTATTTAAATCGAAAAATGTATATCTAGTTAGCTATGATGTATACACCAATTACAGGTATGTAATATCTAGGGTATGTATCTATATAAACAAAAATCGATTCCGTTTTGCTAAAACTCGAGAACGCTTGAACTGATTTGAATAACTTTAGTCCTAAAATATTCGTGGAAGTCCAGGGAAGGTTTAAACGGTAAAAAAATATGAAGGAATTGTGAATAGTATACTAAAAAAGATTTATATTTTTCCATACAAATGGTATCTGTCAAATACGTCACGTTCTAAAATGGCGGTATAAAGTTCGCCTGGTCAGCTAGTTATAAATATAAATATTCCTGGACGATTAACACAATGCCATCTAGTCCCAAACTAAGCAAAGCTTGTACTATGGAAAGACAATCAATAGCCTTAGTAAACCACGGAGCCTTAAGGAAGTGCTATTAAACGTCTTCATTAAAATACATCGCTTATGTAAAAGATGTATTTTACATCTTAAACATGTTTTCATGGTAATTTTAATTATGAAAATAAATTATCTGCGACTGGTCGCAGTTCAACTATTTATTCCCACTAGTTTAACTTTCTAGAGATTTTAAAATAGTTTAACTACTGGGAATAAAAATTACTAATTATAAAATTAATAACTAACCAAACCATCGTAGTACGATTCAATTATTTTATTATAACTATCAACGATCACAAGACACTATTAAAAATAGAAACCTTTCAGAACCGTCCAGAAAAAATACAGATATCATGACTTACAACCTGACTAGCAGCCCGGAACACAAACATGTAATTCAAAATAAACATCAATCTCTACCTGTAACAAGATATAGCTGATTGAATAAGTATACGGGGCTCGCATCCATCATTCCAACATATTGTTTGGTTGCAGGATAACAACGCATCGGTTGTAAGGGATTTATGAGGGTGGGCGATTATTGATGAATTCGTATTAGGGTTACGGCCAATGTGCGCTTTTTATGAATTTTTTAGGCGATTCCTTGACGTAATTTCGCTTTGATTGGATAGTTTGACGGTTTTATTACGGTTCGTAATAACGGTTACGTGTTGGAGATTTATTCGAATAAATGTTTTGATGTTGACGTAGTTATTTAAATATTGGAATGGCTGTTACTTTTAAAAAAAATTATTCATTAGGTTTGGGGAAGGTTATACGAATATTGCGGGGATGCTTTTGAAGTAACGCATCGGTTGTTATAAATTTATGAGGGTGGGTGATTGTTGATGAATTCGAACCGTATTTTTTACAGTACTTAGGCATTCAAGTACTAGTATAAAAAATAATGTTTATTTTTTGTTAATATTAATGTAGGAATACTATTTTTTTCTCTAAAGAACGATTATCCGGTACATCTACGTTAAAAAGGAAAATATAGCGCGCAATTGACAAAATGGAACCTTTAGAAACTAGATTCAATTGAAATAACCTATTAGCATTTAATCGTGTAGATTAGAACATCCTCAGAATCTCCGTCAAAGAAACTACGGTCCGTTAAATTTATTAAAATTTCTTTCAGTAATCCTTTGAAATCCTGGAATTGACTTGCAGGTGCTGAAAATGTTCGGGGTATTAATTGACTGTGTATTGCGCTTTGAATAGCCAATTATGTGGATAATTGGAGATCGTCTTGGGAATGGAAGATGGTGTGACACATTACTAAGAGTATAAGCTATATTTATGTATTACATAGTACGATATACATTACTGTGTCTTGGTGTTGTTG
>LQNK01003329.1:218941-231582 GCA_001586405.1 Phoebis sennae
TAAGCTATAGTTTATGTATTACATGGTACGATATACATTACTGTGTCTTGGTGTTGTTGATAAAAATCCATGGGTTGTAACATCTCCTTAACAATTACAGGTCAGTTGGATTTTCCGTTAAGTTCATGATTCTAAATAACTACATATTGTATCAAAGCTTTTTGAAAAGAGCAACTACTCGAGTTTCTTGCCGGTTCTTCTCGGTAGAGACAGCCTTCCGAATGGGTAAACGGTGGTAAATAAAAAAAAAAATATATTTATTATGCAAATGTAAATGACGTTCTAAAAGCGCCTCAACAGAGGCCAATTTGGAAAATAAAAATTTTGACTTTGACTTTGACTTTGACTTTGAAGAGTCCATACTTGATATTGTCTGTGAAAAGTGACGACTAGATATGAAGTAACAAAATATATATAAATCAACCCGATTGGCGTAGTGGATACAGCAATGGTCTATTGCGCTGGAGAGTGTGGGTTCGATCCCCAAGAAGTTTTGCTTAGTTTGGGACTAGGCGGCGTTGTGTTAAATGTCAAAAAGGTCATTTCTTTATTTGATGTACTTAAAAGTGAAACAAACCGGGTGAAGTTATATGTAAATAAGGTTTTGTTATTTTTTTAAACCATGAAACAACATCAAAATTTTTGATATCAGAAAAACTGTCATAATTTTTGTTGTTTATTTATATTCTAAATGGAAACCCTATAAAATTCAAGGTACAAATCTACTTCCATAAAAAATAATTAATTAATTTGACCGTCTTCATAAGATTTCCAAAGCCTATTCAAAGCGAGTGCCCTCCGAACTAACGTTTATAATATGTTTGTTTATGGAACATTGTATTACGGTAGTAACTAAATAACGAGGGTCGCTTAGTTACAATATCTCTATTAAACCTTACGTGTGTATTACTGGGACCAAATTGTGACAGGTACAATGTATGGTGCTTTGGAATATTAACATTTTAATGACTATCTTAGTGGTTTAGTAGTTAAGATCCTAGAGAGGTACCGGGTTTGAACTCTAGGTATAGTTTAATCTAAAATTGAAGATTTTCGATTGAAATTTTCAGCAAATGCCATATTTATGCATTTCTGTGAAGAAGTGATCATTTTGTTCTCAGACGAAATCTCATATCCATTATATTTTGTCTTCTAGGTATAGTTCAACCTAAGATTTTCGATTGACATTTTTAGGAAATAACATTTTTATGCATTTCTGCGAAGAAACAAATTTATTTTATCCCTTTGTTCCTTTGATGTAATCTTATATTCTTTATATATTAAAGTCTTTAATATGTTTGTTTATGGAAAACTGTATTACGACGATAAATAAGGACGGTAGCTTAATAACACATCTCTATAAAACCTTATGTGTGTATTAGTGGGTCCAAATTGTGACAATTATTTATTAAATACTTTGAGCACTATGGGTTATTAACATATTTATCGGTCTTACTGGTTTAGTAGTTATGAAGAAAAATCAAAGGGACGTATTGTATTCAAATGGGTGTGGCCAAATTTTAATGAAAATTTTAATGATTATGTTGAAATTAAATTACTTATTAGTCTTAAGACTACATTGTAATCTTTATATGGCATTAGCATTATGTTATGTTAGTGGACTATAATGTAAAAAAATGAATAGACGATAAATAGTGCCTTAGATTTGAGAGTATAATCCCCTTTAGTTATCCCGCTTTCATACCAAATCTCATTTTTATGTCATAATGAATTTCACTTCGACGCGCTGCAGTCTTATTTAATTTATATAGATTTCCTCCGAAAATCACTATAAACCCCACACTGTCAGTTTTAATCGGCTAAAAAATATTTAATTAACGCAAACAAAACCTTTTAGCAGACAGGTTAAATTGCATCTACCTTGTATACAGCGTTTAATTAATGCAATGGATTAATCCGGTACGTGCGTCCGACGCTTGTCATTGTCAGCCTTCGTTAGGAGGTGGCACGATTCGCAAGGTGACTGCTATTCAGGATTTGATGGGACTGTTCCACTACTGTCAAATCAGAAGCAACATTTTTTGTATTATTTAGTATCTGCGTCGGACGCTTGTCATTGTCAGCCTTCGTTAGGAGGTGGCACGATTCGCAAGGTGACTGCTATTCAGGATTTGATGGGACTGTTCCACTACTGTGTAATCAGAAGCAACATTTTTTAATTATGTCTTATAGTAATGGCGTCGGATGCTTATGATTGTCAGCCTTCGTTAGGATGTGACACGATTCGCAAGGTGACTGCTATTCAGGATTTGATGGGACTGTTCCATTACTGTATAGTCAGAAGCTACATTTTTTGTATTATTTAGTATCTGCGTCCGACGCTTGTCATTTTCAGCCTTCGTTAGGAGGTGGCACGATTTGCAAGGTGACTGCTATTTAGTATTTGATGGGACTGTTCCACTACTGTCATATCAGAAGCAACGTTTTTTAGTTATGTCATATAGTAATGGCGTCCAACGCTTGTCATTGTCAGCCTTCGTTAGGAGGTGGCACGATTCGCCAGGTGACTGCTTTTCAGGATTTGATGGGACTGTTCCACTACTGTCAAATCAAAAGCAACATTTTTAATGATATCATATAGTAATGGCGTCCGTCGCTTGTGGTTATCAGCCTTCGTTAGGAGGTGGCATGATTCGCAAAGTGACTGCTATTAAGGTTTTGATAGGAATGTCCCACTACTGTTAGATATCATATGATTTTTTTTAAATATTGTGGATCTGTCATCTGACTGTTGCAATTGTCAGACTTTGTTAAAATATAATATGCTTCATGTCGATACCAATATGTGGCATTTGACAGGATAATTCTATATTGTATCTATTTTACGAGCCCGGAGCATATATTCACATAGCTCAGCATATCTATCCATCCGATAATATCAAATTCAGACTACGCCTAATAATTGTAAATAAATTTCGGTCGTCTATACGCTTCATATCTTTGGGAATAAATGACAATAATGCATAGAAATAAATATAATAATAAATACCTATATATTAGGGATGTGTTTATCCCTAATATATAGGTATTTACAGTCACCACACACCGGACTGTCCTACAGAGCACACAGTTCAAACGACAGCTATGGTAATAATGTTATAATACGCCCGTGATGACATATGAATGAAGTAATCATGGAACTGTCCCGCAATACTCGATAATTGAGTGCACATTGTTTTGTGATGAAAATTGGATTTTCAAGTTTGCGGTGCGTAAAGGAATTTATTTTATGTGCGTGTTTGATAATAGTTTTGCGATAAGATTTTTATGTATAGTTTTAAGTTATTCTTTCTTTTATTATTAAGTACTACTGGTGCATAAAATAAAGTGATTATTCATTCATTCAATCATAATTTATTTCACACTTATTTCATCTACGTCAAAAGAATTCAATAAACAATTTATAATTCTAACTTCAAAAACGAACTTAATTGTTAACAACGAAAATTTTGATATTCTAACAAGAAGATACTGTGAAATATTATTTCAAAAATTAAAATATTTTTACTCAACTTCCTGAACCTTGCTATTAAAATCCACATAAAAATCCTTGAACCAAACCTCACCCGATTTATCAAACAAAAATGAACCCTGATAACTATTAGTCATTAGGGATTTTCAGTGCTTAAATATCCATCAAAAAGTGTAACGCTGTAAAATTTGTATATCTTAACTTCTGTAAAAAGTAGACTAACTCCGTAACTAACGTAGTAACTTTCTCCCTTTACTAGGAATCAAATGTGCTGTCTACTATTATAGGACAGAATATAACTGTGATGTTGTATGTGACACGCTACCATCGATAATTTACTATGATAATGATGAATAAATTACATCGATAATTTTTAACATGATACAACTAGTATTTTTGATCCAAATGTCCTTAGCATATTCTATCTAAATGTAATTGTAATTGTTGATCGAATTATCCTTAACATATTTCGCCTAGGAATCCAACCTTAATCCCACTTATTAAAATTCAAACAAAAATGAGTCCTGATAAGAATCAGTCATCAGGGTATCAGATTACCGGCTGGGACGTAATGGCGCTAAAAAGATCTCATCTCCACCATTACGGGTATAAACGTCGTGATAAACTGAATACGCTGTGACAGTACCGTAATTAAAAATTTGAGTTCGGTGTCATTAGTTTTTATTGGGTTCTTTGTTTCTGGACATACGTGTATTGTTTGAGTCCGGAATAAAAAATTATAACGTAATTGCTCTGTAAATAATTATTCTTTTTTTATTGAAGTAAAAATAAACGAAACTAAGGTATACACACAATACACACAATCATACTCGTAGTAAGGTGGTTATTAAATTAATTACCATGGAATTTAAGTATAATTTTAATCAATCGTAATAAGTATGTATTTAATTTAAATATTTATATTAATCAGTATTACCAATAATATGTCTAAACAACGGAAGAATCTTGCTAACACCACAGGGTATCCTAGTGTGGGGGCAAGCGATTATATTTATCAATTCATTTTAACAATGACTTTATTAATTTATTTGAAAATCGTAAAATGTTAAAACACATAAGTTCTCACTAAAAATTCACAACAATCTTTTTACTCAATGTAATTACTTACGCATTACAACCAATACCCAGTTCCGATAAAAATAAAACGAGTCGTACTTGCGGACAGTACAATATCCTAGTTAGCGTAAGTCTAAAATGTATCTATAATAAACGTGGCTTATATCTGCTCGTCAATAAAAACGAATTGTTTCTGGTATAGTATGACATTCCGTCGTTTATAAGCACCAGGCCCATGAGGAGCTGGGGCTTAGGTATAGATTCTCAGTGGCGACGTGCTAAAAAAGTCTCGGTTCAGCACGGGGGCTGGGCACTTGCCTCTAACGGCCGTTTTCAATATTCTATCTATCCCTTATTTTGCTTACTAAAGTCAGACAAATTTATCCATTTGCCTAATAGCCTTTGCTATGACTTTTGTCAATTTTACGTCATATAATCTGAGATAACAATCTATCTATAATCTTTGGTACATTATTAAAAACGGCCGTCAATAAATATTGATCAAGGAACTTTGGTCAACAAAATATAAACTCACCTTGGCAGAAAATTGAGTCAAACTCGGAAATATCTAAGGTTCTTCATTGAAGCCGCGAGGGAATTCAATAAAACTACAAATGTCTCGAATGCTAAGTTATTGGTTAGACAATGGATCCACCACAATACTCGCCCACGGGACTTCTTTGTTGTGTCTTAAACGCTATCATTATTGATCATTATTTAGTCTTGTACAGTTTTAATTGTCGTTCTATTTAGGATAAGCTACAAGAAGACTTGAAGGGAAATTATTCCGATTTTAAACGATAGATATCTAAATATTACAAACTTTTATGTGCTTGATATTTCTCTGAAGAAAGTATGAAATAAAAACTATATTTAAATTTTCACATTTAGTTATCTACACCCATTTATTATACCTTCTTAATTCGACATTTTCATCAATGTTTGGGATAAAATATCTATCTCTTTTATTTATAACTAGCGACCCGCCCCGGCTTCGCACGGGTGCAATGCTGATAAAAACCTTCCTCATGAGTTACTCTATCTATTAAAAAAAACCGCATCAAAATCCGTTGCGTAGTTTTAAAGATTTGAGCGTTCATAGGGACATACAACATGACACATGACAGAAAAAGCGACTTTGTTTTATACTATGTAGTGACTAGCCAATCTACGCCACTATGGTCTCGTAGCATTATGTTATATATATAGCTTATGTTACTCGTAGAGGTAGCTTTTGAATGAAAGAATTTTTAAAATCAGCCCAGTAATTTTTGAGCCTATTCATTACAACCAAACAAACAAAGTTTTCATCTTTTTAATATTAATATAGATTTCATTTCTGAATTGTTCATATATGAATTTTTACCGACTTAATAAATTTCACACTTGCATTTCCTATTTCATTGAAGACAAATGTCTTGTGAAAACCTCAGACTTTTTGTAATAAATGAAATTGAAAAAGTACGTAATCATAACACAAACAGCGTTAACTCAAAACTCTAAGAAACAAATTACATCACAACTTCACACAAGTAAGATTTAGGGCGTTAAAAACCGCACTCATATTTTGTTCGAAATAACAGCGTAGAACGCGTGATAAAAGTTTTTATTGTAAACAATTAAATGTTGAAATTGTTCAGAGACAAAACGGTGTAATAATTTACATTTGCGCATTTTAATTTCTAGATCCAGCGCAAAACGTTAACCTAGATATGTTATTAACTTTATGGTCTTGTTATGGCATATTTGACGTGAATAGTTATGGTTTTTGGTTAGTGTCCAAGTTTAGAATTATACTGATTTAGGATAAGGCAATGTTCCACTGACCGAGTTCGGTATATCTCATTTGTTTATGTATTTCAATACAATTAAAGCACTCTAAGATTAAAACTATAGTGTACAAAACTAATAAAGTATGTTTTTAACTTCCTCTCATCGATATAGCTTAGAGAGAACCTTCAAAAATTGTTAAATAAAAAGGAAACTCTCATAAACATACTGGATATTGGCGAAATCTCTCTAACCGGGTGGTGCATTCAACTAGAAGAAGAAGAAGGAAAGAAAAATATATATACTTATATATATATTGTTAGTAACATTTGTTTACAGTAACTGAAATGTCAATGTCATGATAGTATAAAACAGTGGTGCCATCTATATAATTCATTATTGAGTATTATTTTGTTAAATACAAAATGAATTGTCTTGAATGTTTAAGTATTAAATGTATTCTATCTCAACTTTGTATAATATCTAATATTGTTATTAATTATTATTGGAAATAGACTAAGTAAACCTAACGAAATGTATGTATTGTTTATGATATTGTCATTCAAATGGGTTGTAAGTATTGTATTCCTCTCAGACTGTTACGAAACATAATATGCATGATAATAAACATGTACGTGCAAGTGATGTGTATCATTGGAAACAATTCCCACAATATATTTTCTAAAATGCCTTGCATTCACCTTATTTGTGTCATTTTGTGTAGAGAAGGATCTGGCTTCCTTAACACAGGTTTTCCTAGCAAGGAAGTCAGCGCCCCATTACTTTAAGACCCAAAAAATTATAAAATGCAAAATAAAGATTATATTATTATTATTATACTAGCTTTCCGCCCGCGGCCTCGCACGCGTGGGCTACTAATTTATGTACTTTTTAGAGGCGCACAACAAAAGTTTTAAAAAATTACGGTCGCAGGACCGCTGATATATGCGCATGTCTATAGTGTTTTTTTATAATTTTCTATGGAAATAGGTTTCGCCAAAATCTCACAGTGCGCGCACCTCTTCAAAATACAGAAAATTGTAGCCCATGCGAGCAAAGCCTCGGGCGGAGATTTATTGAGTGTTTTTACCGTATCTATACGTTAAGAGTATAAAAAGACATGACCACAAGTCAACCAACATCTCACATTTTCACGTGGTATGACATTTTCACGACTTTAGAAGCGTATATCTCAAAAAATATTTAATTTGGCAAAAAATGTATTTAGAAAACTCTATTTCATTTTTAAGACCTATCTAATGACATCTCATTTAATGATGTATTCGCGAATTTATTTTTTTACCCTCCGTTTACATGTATGGAGAGCCACCCCTAAAATTATTTTTTTCAAATAAAATGTAGCCTATAAGTTGCACCTAATATTGGTCTATCAGTATGTGAAATTTTATCAAAAACTGCCCAGTGGTTATTACGTGATTGACGCACATACAAACAGATAAACAGACGAACTGACAAACAGACAAACAGATAAACAGACAAACAGAAAAAAAAAATTCTAACCATGGTTTTGGTATCTATAGAACATACATATTGCATACCAATTACTCTTTTTGAGAAATATTCAATGTACAGAAATGGTTCGGTTACTGTTTTATTATATGTATAGATTTTGCTTACAAACCAGAGACTCAAATTTAAAAGACGAAGTGTCTTATTCTTGGAAAATAAATAATCATATTTTTGCATAGGGATATTTCCCCTCTTAAATGTAAAATTCCCTTCATTATACCACTTGGGCCCTCCAACGATTAACTGTCATAGTTGCAGAAACGTTCGTCCATCCGTCATTAAGAAGTTACGCTTGATTAATTTACGTGACGTTTACCTAACTCGCAACTGGGTCATGGTGCCAACGTTGTTTTAAAAAGATATTAAGTGTTTTTTGGGTGGTAATTATTATGTGCTAGGGAGATTATAAGGATGAGGGATGTTACAGACGTATAAATTTAAATTTCTTTATAAATTCACTAATTTATAAATATGGGTTAAACATTTGAAACAATTAATAACTCGTCTAGGTAGGAAACACCTTTTTCTATATAGCGGGTATTTATGTATGCAGTCTTGAAAAAATAGGGAATATAAAGTAAACGGAGTGGAAGCTGATGATATAAATTAAAAACCTTTAATATTTTAGAAGACTTAAATATCCGAAGACTTAAATATAAAACTGAGTAGAATAGATTGCTTTTAGTTCTAAATATGTTTTTTATTTTATGTATTTTCACTTTTATATTGTCAATACGAATGACCTAATGGGAATTAATAATTATGATGAATAGAAAAAAATAATACTGTATTAACATATTTGTTTATGCTAATATCTTCCCCTCGGTTTCTACTCTGCTTACTTTAAATCCCCTAAAATTTTCAAGACTGCATAGATAAAAACCCGGTATATCTTATTTCTAATGGTATGTAATTGCAATTTTTTGAAAAAGGAGAAGTTAGCATATTTTGTAGACTATTAAAAGAATCTGTGTAACATCCTCTTAAATTACGTAGAATATTACAGCATAGGCTGGGACTAATTTCGAATTCAATCTGCCCTGTTTCACATTTTTTATAATTTAGAAATAAGTATACAAGCAAATAGCTCCATCCTCTATAAGATTGTCATCTGTATAAAAATGTATGGTGCATTTATTTACGCAGGCCCTTTCACTCTTTTGAAGAATGACTTGCCTCTTGAAGAATGTCCGGTGAATCCCCGGGTATTTTTAAATGCATCCGGAGGTTTGAAGTATTGCTGGAGGTATGACAAAACATTTTCGAAGTCAAGTTTGTGGGCTTACGAATTCGTTTTTATATTTCAATATTTTTTAAATAATACTACTTTTATTTAAATGTGCCTTTAACATAGGTAAGATAGTTGATAGATTGTATTGTGACTTCTTGATCGAAATGCATTTTAAGTATTGAATTGAAGACTTTTTTAAACTATTTCCATTATAAAAATTCATAATCAAGTAGGAATTTTCGAAACCGGTTGTAATTAAATAAAGTTTGCTAAGTAAATAAGAAAGGTAACTATTTATATATGGTATTATTACCAGTCTATAATTGGCTTCAATTACAAAACAGTATCGTAATTTTAAGCATTGTTTGAAATTCCTTTAACAAGATTTACTTTCTCGTTAAAATGAAAACAAACAATGTCAAAAATAGAACGAATTACTAAAACAAACGAAATCGAAACTCAAGATCACGACAATGTTATAATTGAAACGGCTCTTGTGGCCCGGTAACAAATAAAGTAATTAAATTTCGGCGATAGGAACGATTATTTTAGTATTTTTCTTAAATTTACCTCTTAGCTGAACATTGTTAAAATTCCTTTAAGAAATGCCAAATATATAAGAACAAAAACAAAATATTATAAAAAATGTCGCAGCGAGGCAGTATGAGTAGTAATTCAATTTCAAAACAAATTTAAATAAAAACAATTCAAATATAATAATATTATGCTGAAGAATTTGTTAAATGCGCTAATCTCAGGAATAACTGGTCCGATTTGAAAAGTGTTTCTGTTAGATAGATTGTCAATCAAAGTCACAAGCTATATAACATAATGCTACGAAAAAGAAATGTGGAATATTCATAATGTAGACCTCATACAACAATCTTATAATTGAAACCGGTCCCGTGTTCCCGATAACATATAAAGTAATTAAACTTCAGATAGGGCCGCATCGATGGCATTAAACAATCAATGATCTAATCGACCGGGGCACCGCGGGGCAGTAATTGCCGGTTGCCCTGAAATTCACATTACATTCAATTGTGTAGTGAGTGCAACTACTGCTGTACACACCATTCTATCTAATATGATAAATGTGAAAGTTTGGATGTCAATCACGCCAACATATAACATAAGTAGGATTGATACAATACTTATTATTGATTTAAAGTCTCCGAATTAACGAGAATTTAGGGTAGGAGTATTTACTAAATATTGACAAAAATTAACGAAATGTTAATACAATAATAGATGAATAGATTCGAAGATCATGACAATGTTATGAATGGTAAATAATAACTTGATCCCGGTAACAAATAATTAAAGTAATTAAACATTAGATAGGGATACTGATGGCATTAAACTATCAATGATCTAATCGACCGGGGCACCGCGGGGCAGTAATTGCCGGTTGCCCTGAAATTCACATTACATTCAATTGTGTAGTGAGTGCAACTACTGCTGTACACAAAATTCTATCTAATATGATAAATGTGAAAGTTTGGATGATCGTATGTCAATCACACCAACACTGAACATAAGTAGAATTTATATATTGATAATACTTATTATTGATCTTAAAACCCCGAATGTAGCGCGAGCCTAGGGTGTACTTATTATAAAAAATATATTGAACGAACTTTTTAGATAATACCGAGAGATTCTAAGATCACAACAATCTTATGAATAGTAAATAATTTCATGATCCTGGTAACAAATAATTAAAGTAATTAAACATTAGATAGGGATACTGATGGCATTAAACTATCAATGATCTAATCGCTCCGAGGCATCCCGGGGCAGTAATGGCATGCCTCGGAATTCACATTGAATTGAAACAGTATGAAAGGCATTAGATGCATTTTGTGATCAATATTATAGAGTAAAAACTTATGTATTAAGTCCCTTTTTAATAAGAATATGATGAACGATAGTGAAGAACAGATATCTTCTAGAAAATATTGGCTTCTCTAATATTGCGGCTGGAGAAAGACAAAATAGGATTGAAGATTTAAAAGAAGTAGAGATATAATTGACGGAGCGAAATGAGGTTTCAGAGTCGAGATGGCCGGGCGATTGTATGTTTATATAAAAGTATGAGAAACTTTGTCCGACGATAACTCGAGTATTATTTATCCGATCTGGATTAAATGTTTAAAATTTTAAATTTGAAGATGTACGAAACCGTTGGCGGAGTTAAGACAAAGGGGAGTGGTCAAAAAGGAGTTTAATACTAATATACCCAAGTGTGGTGTCAAATAAAAGGTCTTGATTTAAACATCACAACGTGAGGTCTAGCTCAGCGTGAGCCACTAGTTTATAACTTATATGCAAAATTTATAACAATATCTATGCATACATACAAAAGATAAAACTGCGTGATAACATTACCTGTGTTTAATACATCGCCTCGCGTGACCGCCGGACCATTAACTTATAAATATCGTAAATAGATCTCGACGTATCTATAACTTATTCAGCTGATAGAAGTCTTCGTAATAATGGATGATTGGTGACCTTTATCAAACTGACGTACCGCCATATTGCAACCTTTAGTGGTACGATTTTTCCAAAGGGTTTTGTATTTTTAGACTGTTATTTTGGATATTGAAGTACTTGCTTGTTTTTTTTGTATACATTATTTAAATTCATCGAAGTCATACAATTGAAGTCCTGCATCGAAAGTATTTTCTACAATTATTTTATCCCATAATTGGACCGCTACGTTTGCATGTGTATCTACGTCTCTGTCTGTAGCACCGTAGCTTCTCAACTCGTGAACCGATTTGCATGCGGTTTTCTTTGGAAAAATGTCTTTTTAACACGTTCGTTGCGGCATTGTTTTCGAAAGACTTTCAACTAGTGCTATGGAGACCCTAAAACATCTCTAAACTATCCTATCCATTTATGCTTTAGAGCCCTAATGAGTCTCCTAAAATACAATTTGAAAATCACACAATCTATATTTTACTAGGTTTACAAGCAGTTATGATATAAATATTATTTTATCATATATACTATATTGTATTATATTTATATTTTATATACTACTATGTGTATGTATGTGTTATTATATTATATCGTATGTATTTTGTGTGTTATTTTTTCTATTTTATATATTTTATATTTTATATGTATGACCACCTGCAATATAACTCTTTGTAATTTTTATCCTTAACCTAAGGTAGCCTGGAAGAGATTGCTCGAAAGCAATAAGGCCGCCTATTGTACATTGAATTGTAATTACTGCTTCTATATGTATGTAAGTGGTGTACAATAAAGGATTAAATAAAATAAATAAATAAATAAATAAAAATTAGCTACAAATACAAAAAATAGCATCCCGCAAGGAGTGGAAAATCTCGATTTCTGTCGCCGCTCAGTACGAAAGACCTGCAGGAGATGTTATAGATCTCCTAACGCAACGAACGTGTTAATAAAGACTTCGAGGATATAATAATTTAAAAAATATTTTCAACTAGATAGTTTTTTCTGACTTTCGTAAACAAAATAAGGGATGGAAAGAATATTGAAAACGGC
>LQNK01003330.1:0-13634 GCA_001586405.1 Phoebis sennae
GCTTCAGCGTAGACCCCGTGTCAGGACGCGTGAGGGTCGCGGGTTCATTCGCTAGAGATGCTGGAAGAGTGCTTGGCTTTGATGTCAAGGCTACTGATAGAAAGGGAGCTGATGATGGAAGATCTGCTATTGCTAATGTTTTTGTAAGTATCTTTGTGAATGGAACTAAATATTCTCGTTGCAGCGGCGGTAGGAAAAAGAGTTGATGGTTTAGTTTATAGTTTGTTTAGTGCAATAAAATATCATTTGCAGAGCAATCCACAATTTTACGTGGTGAATCGAAATTAACTTATTTCGTAACTGTTCTCTTGATTAAAATATCGATGCCATCAATCTTAATAGAAGATTTTTTGCCCTAGACACCAAAGCCCGTGTTTTCAACTTAAATAACATTTAAACTGTAAACTGTACAATATTATTCATTATTATAACAGGTGTACGTGCTAGACGAAAACAAGCAGTTAGTAATCGTAGTGGGGGCCAAACCGACAGAAGTTGAAAAGGAACTGTACAATATAACGCGATACCTCTCCAACATGACTGGGTTTGATATCAGAGTGCGAAGGCTGGAAACTAGTGTGAAGACGGCTATGGATGGATATGCGTAAGTTGATGTTTAATTGTTTGATAATATGGTCGAATCCAAAATATTTGACAGTTGCTTGCTCGTAATTCTTTAAATATAGGGCAAAGATGTAAAAAGAAAAAATATGAAAGTCTATAAGTTTATAAAATTTGAAGAACTAGTACTGGTAGTATTAGAATCTCAGTGTAATTTATTCGAAATGATATTTAACTAAAATTGCGTTAAAAATTTGTTTAAAAAGATACCATCAAAGCAATAAGTATCAATCCATAGAGATGATATAAACAAATTAAATAACTGACCACAATTACTGCAAAGTGTTCGAAACGTCGAGTTAAATAATAAATAAATAATGTATAATAAGTCTAAAATCTGTTAAGGCATTTTTAATCAATACTAGCTGTGCTCCGTAGTTTCACTCGCGTATATATCCGGTTCCCATGCATAAGATTTTGGGTATAAAAGCTATCTTATCTCCATTCTCGGATTGCAAACAATCTCTAAACTAAATTTCATCCAAATCGGTCAAGCGGTCTAGGCAAGAAGATAAAGCAGACAATCAGACAGACAGATTTACTTTCGCATTTACAATATTAGTAAAAATTTTCGCTTTAAAATAAACGAAAGAAAACAGTAGTATTAAATAACTTTAAGCTTTATTCCCTTTCAGAACCGACATGTACATTTATGCTGTTGACCCCGCGTCTAATGCTATAATTGATATGGATGTATTGCAGAAGTGAGTATGGAAGATGCATTTATTTCTATGTGGGAAATTTAATGAGCGTATTATTTCGCTGTATAGGATTTTAATGAGATTTGTCTTTTGGTTTCCTATATAGGATTTTTAATTATATCTGTAGTTTGGTTTCCAAAAAATAAATTATTGGACAAAAAATTGGCAGATATTTTGAAAGCGAGATGAGAAGAAGATAATCACAACAGGAATGTGAAACTATCTTTTAAAGTTCAGTTATCATTAAAACATAATGACATATTAAAGAGTAACAAAATAAGAATATCCACGTGAAAACCAGCGCGATTACAAATTTACATATTACCTAACAATTAATTATGAACTTTTGATTGTCCCGCGAAGTCACCCGCGTATACCTCCCGTTCCCATAAGATTTCCAAGATATAAGGATAAAAGCTAGTCTTTGCCTTTTTTTGGGTTTCAAACGATCTCTGTACAAAATTTCATCGAAATCGGTTCAGAGGTTTAGGCCTGAAGAACGTGACAAAAAGTAACTTTCGCATTTATAATATTTAAACATATAAATATGTAAATATGGAAATTAATTAGGATATTTATTTTTCAAGGTCACTCATGAAGCGTGAAGTAGCCCTCCGTCACAATCTAGCCGGTTTCAAAGTGCTAGAAGTAGGCGACACCACCATGGTGCAGGCGAGGAGCGCCCAAATGTTTAGTACCGTGGAGATTAGCGTGGTGGCGCTGGGGTGCCTCGTGTTTGTCGGCGCCTTTACCACCGCGATCTGTATACTGTGTGTTAGGAAGACGAAGAGGTGAGAATCATTTTGTGACATTAAAATCACAGCTTATGCAACAGGCATGCACATGCTCCCATTAGCACCGCTTCGCCTTGTGTGGGTTGAATTATCTATATGAATTCAACGAATTTACTTATGCTCACTATTTATATGATGCAGTACAGTCATGTATATAAAAAAAGATTTTTATAGTAATTATAAAAAATACGTTTGCAAGTCGTAAACGAAGCGAGTCGGTGCAAATCATTCATTAAATAATAAAATAATCATAGAAGAAGAAAATATCCAGGCAGAACTATAATTTACGTCCTTCAGCATTGATGTTGATTTGGGTCCTGTCTCCAGATTTTCTTTTTTTAAAATTGTTCGATTTTCCTGAGAAAATTAATTAGATTAGAAATCATTTCAGTATCGCTGTTTCAAAAGAAAAATCTGCTTACGAATTGAAACCTAAAAATAAATTATGTCATTAAATTTATAAATTAAATGAGTATTTATTATCTGAATGAAAATTTTCAACACATAGAAAATATTCGTGAAAGTAAGCAAGGTTTTTTCTTCCCCATTTCAGACATCACCATCATCATCACAAAAGAAAGCATACGACACATTATTTCATTAATTAATCGCTTAATATTAAATATAGTTAAATTAATTTATTTTCTTATTTAAATAAAAAAGTACAACGAGTACACGTGTTTCATTAACTCTATCACATATTTTAAATTCACTTGCTTTGTCAATAGCTTACTATCAAATCTATCACACCTCTGTTTACAAAGTTTATCTTCTCTAAACTTCTCTAAAATAACCTAATTTCTCTTTCTTCTATCGTCTAACAGAAAACGTCACCAACCATATTCCCAACACCGACGTAACACGTTCTCGAGCGAGCACCTCAGTAAGTTTGGAGGGCTTTTTCCGTCGGGCAACAATCAGTGCCAGGAACTCAATCAATCGTACAGCGAAGCCGATTCTTATATTGATGTTATTAACCAAAATACGACTAAGAAGATCTGCCCACATGGTAACACTATAGAGGAGTTTGGAAAGGCCCATCAGAAGTGCATCAAAGGACAATTCGATATCAATGGCTCGGATATGTTCAATCACAAGCATGAGAGGATGTGTATTAAGTTTAACCAAAGACCGGCGAAGAGGTAAGGTCTAAATTTGATTATTAATTGACCATATTAATTTCTTATGACTAAAATATTCAATACTTCTTCTACCTCTTAGATAGACTGGCATAAATCGCTACTAAGTGACATGGCCGCCTACAATCAGTTATTAATTAACATACTTATTTTTCTGTTTCTTCGTTTTAATGTTGAGACATTAAAATTAAGATGATGCTCTCTCTATATACAAGAATATCTTAATTAATTAGAGTATTCATTCGTAAATGTATTCGTAATAATAATTAATCTGTCTTGTTCCTTTCCTGTTTAACATAACTAATATTTATTTGTTCACATGAATTATAACATCTAAATTAAAACTTACAATTCCACACTAACAATTTTAAAAATAGCGTAGTACATTCTAGATAGGTGATGGTTGCTTTTAACAAAATAAACAAAACAAAATCACATTTCAACCCTTTGTCTTGAAATTTGAGAACAAAGAACATGATTTGCCTCTCTCCAAACGTATAATGCCATTTTCGGTTGACAACACTGTTTATTTACATACATAGCATCTCAGATATCTTGCCTTTGATATTAGAAATATAGTAATTATAATATTTTTATATGTCATGCAATTTCATTTTAATGATAAATGTAAGCAATTACTGCGACCTTTTATTGGCCGCTTTAGATTCTTGGTCCTTCGAGCATATTGTTCACAAAAACTCAAATTTACCACTTTTTCATAATTCCAAACCATCCCTATTCACCATTGACACACACACGAACAGGAAAGGACAGGACACGTCGATAACGTCCGTGAATTCCAGCGGACAAGACTCCGGCATCGCTGAGAAGTGTCCCTGCGGTCAGTCTTCCGCGCATACCTCGGAGGAGAGCAGTGGGTAAGAGACTTTTTATATCGCAACCTTATGACATGACATTGCTATATGATATACTCAATGGACGCCTAGATTGTGTTCTGGCTAGGGTAAAATTCTTCATACCCAAATATCACACAAATCACACTCCACTTTTACACGTTCCTATCAACATTTTTCTGCAATGTCTTTGGTTTTTGTTAAAATTAGTAAATAAATAAATGCATATATCAGAGGCAGATAAAATATCAGGTTATATGGGAGCACTGTAGCCCATGAACACTTATAAAACTAAAGTTGCTTCTAAAGTGAAGAAACAAGATAAGGATATTATTGATAGACGGCAAATGGAGAGAATATTGACGAAAAATGAAAGAAATGGGTAGGAAATAAGAGCTTCTGATACTAACAGTTAGGAATTGTAACTCAATTTAAATACTACAATATTATAATTCAATTGCTTATAGGAGATAACTTCCTCGGGGTGATTTTGGCGCAATTTGTGACTAAGCATTACATGACTCTTATTTATTTTATTTTCTTCATAAAATAATACAATACATGAAATGAAAAAAGTAAGCTTTATCAAATGTTTATTAAATATGTGCAATGTAATTTGAATGTAAAATGGAAGTAAATTCAGATTCTCGTAATCTATACGTATAATAAAACAGTAACCGAACCATTTCTGTACATTGAATATTTTTCAAAAAGAGTAATTGGTATGCAATATGTATGTTCTAGAGATACCAAAACCATGGTTAGAATTTTTTTTTTCTGTTTGTCTGTTTGTCTGTTTATCTGTTTGTCTGTTTATCTGTTTGTATGTGCGTCAATCACGTAATAACCACTGGGCAGATTTTGATAAAATTTCATATGCTGATAGACCTATATTAGGTGCAACTTATAGGCTACATTTTATTTGAAAAAATATTTTTAGGGGTGGCTTTTCATACATGTAAACGGAGGGTAAAAAAATAAATTCGCGCATACATAATTAAATGAGGTGTCATTGGATAGGTCTTTAAAAATGAAATAAAGGTTTCTAAATGCGTTTTTTGCTAAAATAAATATTTTTTGTGATATACGCTTCTAAAGTCGTGAAAATGTCATATCACGTGACAATGTGAGATTTTGGTTGAGTTGCGGACATGTATTTTTATACTCTTAACGTATAGATTAAGGCGTTAAAACACTCAATAAATTCTCAAAAACCTTAAAAAAAATAACTAACTCTCAGCCCGCGGCTTCGCTTGCATGGGATACAATTTTCTGTATTTTGAAGAGGCGCGCGCACTGTGAGGTTTTTTCAAACCTATTTCCATAGAAAATTATAAAAAAAAACTATAGACTTGCAAATATATCAGCGATCCTGCGACCGCTATTTTGCCCTCTCCTCTAAACTACAGAAATTAGTAGGCCACACGTGCGAAGCCGCGGGCGGAAAGCTAGTCTTATATATAAAAAATACGGCTCTGTTACAACACTTATAATTCAAAATCTGCTGGACCAATTCGGTAGAAAATAGGTAGGGAGATAACTTAGAACCAGGATAATGACATAGAATACATTGTAATCCTATGGCTACACACGCGGGTGAAATCGCGAGGCACAGCTATTATAAGAATGAGAGAGAAAATTTATCAAAGAAATAAAATATTGGCATCATTATTAATATTCAAACTTCCAGATGCAGCTACGAAGACTCCCTCAAATCCAACCACAATCACAAAGGTTACCGGGACTCTGAGCCTCGCTTCAACCGACGCGCCTCCTTCGGCCACCAACCCCTGGACATGCGCCGCTACAACCATCGCCGACAATCCTTCTCAGAGAACCTCCAACGACACTTCCCCTCCTTTGAAAGGATCGGATCTGGACCACGAATCACCAGACAGACGTCTACACCAAACATCAATAATACACAGTCGTATTTTCTGAACAAGAAGGCTTATAGAAGGAAAGAAGTCATGAATGAGCCTATGATAGACTATGATCATAGTGAAAATGAGGACCATTTTGATACTAGGTTGAGAAAATTGAGTAGTACAAGGAAAGTGGGTAGTTTTGTAGATCTGAGTGGGCAGCCTGCGATGTTTGTAGCGACACCGGCTGCAGCGGAAATAATGAGGAGACAAGGAAGTGAGAGATTGATGTTTGCGAGGCCTTTATGAGTGACTAATTGATAAACGTGACTACGGATTAATTAAATTCTGGAACAGTGTACCTTTCAGATAGTAAATTTAGTGTCCGTAATGCTGAATTGATGTTTAGCTTTGAAAGTTGCCTAAATATATTTCTATCTTTCTCTCTTTATTAAGTTGAGAGGGACAACATTATATTTAAAAGCTTCTTAAAGTTGAGGATTATTTCAGTATTTTGACAAGTGTTTTGGCTCCAGGAATGAAAAATATAAAAACAAAGCACTCTCTTATAATATTAGTACCTTGTTAGTGGTTGCCATGGCAACGTTGAAGCTTTAAGGAGAGAAGGAGAACTGTAAAATTTTGTAAATTTTGTAGATTAAGTGTAAAAATTTAGTGTACGTAATAGTTAGTGCCATTGCGGAGATTCGACTTACCACCTTTGTAGGATAGTTGTAATTATTTATCTATTACTATTGTAAATATCTTTGTAATTACATTTTATATTGTCAATTGTGTTTTATTCAATACATAATCCCCACATATGAATTACGAATATGATGATGAAAATTAATACGAAAGTTTGTCAGGATGTGTGTATGTTTGTTACTCATTCACTTAAAAACTACTTAACAGATTTGATTAAAACTTGAAACAGTAATAATTTAGTAAAAACTCTAGTTCATAAATCAGAAAATCGTAGGCTTTTCATGGAAGCAAAGGCGTATGAATCATAAATACCGAAAAAAAGAAGTGCTATAACATAATATGATATGGCTTATGTCTATAACATAAGAAGTCCATATTTTTTTATTGCAAATATGTCAAAAGTGGAGGTATCCACTTGTAACATACTGACTTAAACGTAATTCATTATATTCGAATTCATTTCAATTTCATTGATGTCTCCAGTCCAAGTTTATAAATTGACATAAGATCAAATTAGATTTAAACCATTCAAAAATATATATTAAAAAATCCAACGACCTCTGGCCTTTTTGTGCTAAAAACAGATCGCTTCCACACCACTAGATTTATACCAAAAAGTTGTTTGTAGAAAAAGCAGATTTCCAATTCAATGAAGGGTATAAAACGGGAATTTACCGCGAGCGAGACCAGTAATACATGATCGATATAACTCTTTTTTGAGTTATGGCCAATGAATGGTTCTGATCTATACTAATATTATAAAGCTGAAGAGTTTGTTTGTTTGTTTGTTTGAACGCGCTAATCTCAGAAACTACTGGTCCGATTTGAAAAATTATTTTAGTGTTAGATAGCCCATTTATAGGCTATATATCATCCCGATATTCCCACGGGAGCGAAGCCCTGGTGCGCAGCTAGTGTTTGATAAAAGGACCTATAATGTCTATTGATAATTTTGACTTTGCCACCGTAAGCCTATATTCCTTCGCATGTTGTTTGTCTACTTTCTCCACATTATGTTTTTTTGTTTTAATTTCCTCCTTTTTTCTTGACTATGGAAGAATCTGTGATCTTAGATAAAAAGAAAGAAATAAAGAAAATTCGTTTATTGCCAACAATATACATAATTTGCAAAATTAACTAGAGTGTGTATTTTGGTATGCTTGACATGGAATTTAATTATTTTTTTGATAAGTATCATACTAGCACTATCACTACGATGCTTCAAACATCGTTTAAAGTCAACCACCAGCCGATTTGAACATAAGTCCGTCAAAGCGCATAAAGCTCTAAACACTCGTCTGTTAGGAAAATTGTTTTGAAATCCCTTCAAAATACTTATCTATTCAATATGTTTACTTTAAACTCAAGACGTGACTCATTTCGGTGTCGCGAGTCAACGCCCCGAAAACTTATAATTTGTTTGGCAAATTCCTTGTTTTAATGGATTTGTACGTACTGTTTGTATTTTTGTGAAGACAGGCCGTTGATTTGATTTCTCAATGTTTATTGAGTTGATAGCTACGCAAGAAATGGTTGAACAAGTAAAAATTTTGTCGTTTTACGTAAACTTTTTACGTAAAATTTTTCTTAATCTTTATTTGATTAAAAAGGTTTAAATCAAGCATGATCATGAGGGCTTATTGGATTTACATTTTTTTTAAATAAAGGATGATAGATTGATTGCAGGCTACCTGATGTTAAGTGATCCCCGTTGCTAATAAACCTGTAGGAAAACTGACATTTTGCAGGTGTTATTCAGGCCTGAAGACAGTAAAGGAGATTTTTCTATATTAACATTATAAAATAAAGTTTGTTTATTTGTTCAAACGCTTTAATTTTCGGTAACATGTAATTTTATGAGTAAGATTTCTTCTCTTAGTAATCGAAAATTAAGAATGTTACACGGGTGCAACAAGGGAAATTAAAATAAAACTACGCAATATTAAAATTTGAGTATAAAATAACACAAATAATATCGTTTTATCACTATAGAAATCGAAGCCACAAAAAGTGTTTTTTCTAAAGGCCGTAAACTGGCCGTAAACCTAAAAAAGCTCACATAAATTAACGGCTGGGCGGGCATTACCGTCCATTAATTTTTAGCGCCTGTTTATGGCTACTTCATGACAATAGCACTTTACTTGATATTGTGTTAATATTATAGGTGCTTTGATGACATTTTAAACTGATCGTTTCGAGAGATAAACGCTTATAACATATCGTCTATTTAATTCTGATATTAAAAACCATTCAATAAACGATTGTTCTGTTAAGTGGTTAACCATCATTTGGAATGGATAAAAAGGTCCCGTGTTCATATCCCGATAACAGATATTTTTTTATTATAATTTAGCAACAATTGAAATCAAACTTTTCCTAACATTTAACTAAAAGTTGTGATGGGACATCTTGTTATATGTTTGCTTCAGATCCAATCGTGACGACTTCGCTTTCCGTTACTTTTACAGCTTGCTTTTATTGTTCTATTGCTTTATCTCTGTCTGTAAATGAGAATGGTAGATACAAGATAGTAAGAAATTTCAATTCGTTTCGTCAAAAGTTTTAAAGTATGACGCAAAATTCGATTTGCAATGATAGCTTTTAGGAAAGAGCTCAGCCTTAATTCTATTAAATATATATGATTGTGCGATCTTTTGCCACTGCTTTATAAAATTAACGGCCGTTTTCAATATTCTATGTATCCCTTGTTTTGCTTACTAAAGTGAGACAAATCTATCTATTTCCACTTACTTTGATTTCAATATCCTATCGACGACTAGGCTTTGCTATGACTTGTGTCTATCTAACCATAATCTTTGATAATGTTTATTAACTCTTAGTCTATTTTTGAAGTAACGAATTTTAGTGTATTGACACACTTCTATGTGTTTAAGAGTGTGCACATACTGCCTAGCTTGGGTAGCAGGTAAAAAGATAGACAGAAACATAGCTAACTTTTGTATGTGTTTTGTAATTCGTAGCACTGATTTTTATGTATGTCACACAGAATATTAGTAAAAACTAAGAAAGGTCTGGTGGCTCTGGTGGCTTCCTGATAGAAAAAGTTTTTATATCATTGTAACAGTCTATTGTCCTTTAAGGTAAACACTTGCAGACGCACTGTTTCTGTCTGTGAAACTTTTATACATAAAAAACTTAAACCTTTGTTTGCTTCAGTGTTTTGGAAATTACTGAGTTTTTGTTTGGGAAGTGATGAATGAATGTTTGCTTTCTTTATTGGTAATAAATCCTCCTATTATTATAAAGGCGAAAATTTGTGTGGATGTATGTATGATTGTTATTGTTTTACGCAAAAAATACTGAACCGATTATGATAAAACTTGTTATACATAGATATAGGTAAGGATTCAGAATTGCTACGGGATCAGATTACGCGAGTGAACCGCGGGGCGCGGCTAGCAACAAATGATTTATTCTAATTTATTACTTATTTATGCTAGAAGTTTTTTTTTGACATAGGTATATTAAACTGTATATTATACTCATTCACAGAAGATCGACGTGAAATATTTGAATTATGAAACGAATTGCGTTTACATAGTTCTTGTACTAAAGTTTATCTGTACGTTTCCTTATTATAAACGCCTCTTCAAGCCTAAACGTCTGAACCGATTTGGATAAAATTCTATGCATAGATTGTTTAAAACTTTAGACAAGACGAAAACCACAAAACGAACAAATTATAATATGTCATAAACCATATTAATAATTATGTAATTGAATTGCGAACCTTATATAACAACTTCGTCATAATTTCTCCAAAAACAATAATGGGTGATTATCAAACTATGACAAGGACCTCAAACTAAATCGTAACCCACTCGACCGAGTTGGGCCCACTCAATAGTGATTATGACTTCTGTCATATGTCTTACGCACCCCACAAATAAACTGAGTTTTAGTTCAGATATAGAGTACTATATTATAAGTGTTATTTAAAATTTAGGGATAAAATTGCAGGGAAAGATATCAATACGAACGCTATTTATGATACGATAATATAAGTTACTAGCTGAGCTTCCCGGTTGCATCCGCGTATATATCCCATTCCCATAGGATTTTCAGGATAAAAACAATACCAAAGTTTAAAAGAATCTCTGTACAAAAATTTCATCCAAATCGGTCCTATAGTTTCGTAGCCTATATTCAATACAAACAAACAAATCTTTCCTCTTTATAATATTACTAGCTGATCCGCTCGTTATATTTATAGCCTATGTTTCTTAAATACTTTAATATCAAAGTATCTTCTCATGCGCTAGTTACAAGAAATGAACAGGATATTCGACAATTTCTTATTATTGTTTCATATTTTTTAATTATCCAGTATCCGACCGGATATGTTGGATACCGGATAGTAAAATAATAAGAAACATATCTATTTTATACATATTAAAGCCGAACGCTCACAAATATTTTCAAACTCTTCAGCTCTATTCAAATGTAACTGATCGCGAAATGTTACGTGATAAACGGCCGTATCTATACATCTCTCAAGTTACATTAAAACCAAATTATTTTTAGGATTGTAACAGACTAGCTGATCCGCGCGGCTTCGCTCCCGTAGCATAATGTTATAATTTTCCCCGTTTTTTTCACATTTTCCATTATTTCTTCGCTCCTAATAGTTGCAGCGTGATGTTATATAGCCTAAAGCCTTCCTCGATAAATGGTCTAATCAACACAAAAATAATTTTTCAATTCGAACCAGTAGTTTCTGAGATTAGCGCGTTCAAACAAACAAACAAAAAAACAAACAAACTCCTTAGCTTTATAATATTAGTATAGATAGTCGTATAATGTACAACCACAAAGGTCTTCAACCGATTTGGTGAAAGGTACCGAGGCGCGGTTGTTGCTCTGAATTTCACGTTTATTTTACAGATCGTACACCTATGCCCTATATCTGTTTTTGTGTTTTTATTACGTTAAGATGAAAGGTATGATGTGAATCACAAATTTGGCGATACGGAAGATATAAAATGAATATTTTATAACGTAAATCGTTTGCTTCCTTTTGCAAAAAAAAATAAGCAATTTCTTAGCTTAATTTTTTAAATATCTTTTGCCATGTTTATAATAGGAATAATAAATAACAATAACAAAGCTAGTATCTCTGTAGATATATCAAGAATTTTATGTTTTACTGACCGTGCGAAGCGTGGTCTCAGAGTCGAGATGGCCGGACGATTGTAAGTTTTTACTTGAGGATGAAAACTTTCTCCAACGATATTTAAGTATTGTTATTAAATATAGATTAAATTTCATAGGCTGTTGTATCATTTTCTGTCAACGGTCACGATCACGCTAACTCGCGCTCGTGAAGATTTATTCAGAAATACGGGAAAAAGCAGTTATCAAGTGTTCTAAACATTGTTAATGCAAAATACAATACCTAAAGTTCATATATAAGTGTTATCTCCAAAAAGTGAAGTGTTTTTCAAGATAAAAACTCGTGTTAAATCTTTAAAGTGACAATATACAAATTAAAACTTTATTTAACTACCTCCAAATAGTAACTTTTTTTTTTTTGCTGTGACAAGTGACACATTGTGTCAATGTTGATCATAGATAAAAGTCAACAGACTACAGTTTGCAGTGTTAAGTGTTGCTATTGGGGAAAAAAAAATAATAAACATATAAATTCAAAAATTAAATATTAAAGTTTAAAACTAAAATACATAAATTTATTACAACTAAATTATCGATTATGTTTAAAAAACCAAAGAAACAAAAATACGGTTCTCTTCTAAAATCAGCTTAAAATGGATACTAGTGATTCTGAAGAGGCTGCTAACACCCAACACATTGTGTCAGACAGGCACAATATGCAACAAATATTAAATAACTCTGGCGTCCCTAAGCCATGCAACAAAAAACTCGTGCAACAGGCTTTCCATCCAGGCCTTTTTATGTCAAGACCACGAAGTGGATCCTTACCATCTGAAATTAAAGCAACTACCTCTGACTACAACAAGAATACTACAGATACAGAGGAAAGAGCTCCCCCGGCATGGCAAAAAGTCCCTATTTTGAGAAATGCCAAGAGAAAGAAGGTGTCATCACCATCCCCAGATAGACTTACTATTCAAAATCAATATGGCAGACTCCCAGTCGACCAAATTGAAGATGAAAGCACTCAAGATATGGGAAGTTTAAAGAAAATAACAAAACCACCACCAATCATCTTATATGGAATAAAAGATGTAAATAAACTTACTGAACTCCTGGAAAGTGTTGTGCCCAAATCAGACTTCACTTACAAAATCATTAATCTTAACCAACTTAGAATCCATTGCACAAACGTAGAAACATACAAGAAAATTGTTGACACCGTCAGAGAGAAAGGATTAATTGGACATACATTCAACAGAAAAGATCAACGATCCTACAGAATAGTAATTAAAAACCTACATCATACAACTCCCATCACCATCATCAAAGAGGCATTAGAAGAAACAGGCAACACAGTGGTAGGGGAAATCATAAACGCTAAATATGGCCCCGAAAAAAAACCTACCTCAACCTTCTTTGCCAACCTGCAGCAGAGCTCTAGGTAATATCTCACTAGTAAAAAATGTCAAATATATTCATCACCAGGCAATAACAATAGAAGACCCGCGCAAACGAAATACAATTGTTCAATGCCAAAGATGCCAGCAATATGGTCACTCAAAGAACTATTGTATGAGACCATACCGTTGTGTTAAATGCGCTCAATCACACAAGACATCTGATTGCCCGAAAAATGATCGGAACACTCCTGCCAAATGTGCACTCTGTCTTGGCGCGCATCCAGCGAACTTTAAAGGTTGTGAAGTGTATAAAGAAATTCACAAAAGAAAAGAGGAAAACAACGCACATCTTAAAAAGAGAGAACCGACAAATACAGGCCCTAATACAACCAATCAACAGCTCCCCATCCAAGTCA
>LQNK01003330.1:13800-24477 GCA_001586405.1 Phoebis sennae
ACGCGAAACATACCCACTGGGCCTCTAGGCTAACAAACACACGGGGAAGACACCTTAAGGAGAGCATAAACAACAATTTGTTGTACACTATATCGACTCCAGAGCCAACCAACTGGCCGACTGATCCAAACAGACTTCCAGATGTCATAGACTTCTTTGCTGTTAAAGGCTTAACGGGATTGTTTCATCACATACACACCTGCTTGGATGTTGACACTAATCATGTTCCAGTTTTATTGACTATTGGTACAAATGCTCTTAACTTTGAAAAAGCAATTAAACTTTACAACAAACGAACATATTGGAATAGCTTTCAAGAACTAATAAATAAAAAACTGAAACTAAATATACCGCTTAAAACGGAAAACGATATAGATAATGCAACTAAATTATTCACCACGGTTCTGCAAGAGTGCTGCTGCTTGTGCACCCCGGAACCTTTAAAATTTCCGACAAAATGTAAACTATTCTCGGAAATAATTAAAACAAAAATTATTGAAAAACGAAGACTTAGACGTGTATGGCATTTAAGCAGACATCCTACTGATAAAACACTGCTAAATAAAGCGACTAAAGAACTCAAAAAATTAATATGTGAAGCCAATGATGCATCCCTGCAGTCGTACCTGGAAGGACTTACAAACACACAAGCCACTAACTATTCCCCGTGGAAAGCTTGCGAAAACTTCGATCGACCACTACCGCACAAACCTCCTATCCGTTCACCAACTGGTTACTGGGCTAAAACACCACTAGATAAAGTAAAATTATTTGCCGATCACCTTGCTCAAGTTTACCAAACCAATCAAGAAGTATCTCCTGAAGATGAAACAGACATTGATTCAGTACTGGAACAAGATCTTCAACTTGACCTACCATTGAAACTAGTGACACCTAAGGAAATTCGCAGACTGATAAGCATGATGGAAAATAAAAAAGCTCCTGGATTTGATCTAATTGATAAAAAAATTCTTGCAGAGCTGCCACGAAAGGGAATTGTATTTATTACTATTTTGTTTAATGCCATCCTACGCTTGGGATACTTCCCAGACCTATGGAAAGTCTCGCAGGTCACAATGATTCACAAACCCGGAAAACCACCACATGAAGTCACGTCATACAGACCAATAAGCCTTTTGCCAACGACATCCAAATTGTTTGAAAAGTGTCTTCTATACAGGCTTACGAATGCTCTTAAAAACAGCTCAATTATCACCATCAGTTTGGATTTCGTAGAGAACATTCGACAATTGAACAAGTACATAGAGTATGCAGGGTTATTAGAAACACATTCGAAAAGAAGGAATACTGCTCGTCGATCTTCTTGGATATACAACAGGCTTTTGATAAGGTCTGGCATCGAGGCTTATTATTTAAAATAAAAACACTATTACCACATACATTTTATCCAATCCTATCATCATACATATGTAATAGAATATTTCAAGTTAAAGAAAACGAATATACATCAGGTTTCCATACTATATCAGCAGGAGTTCCGCAGGGCTCAGTTCTTGGACCAGTCCTGTATACCTTATACACATCAGATTTGCCACAAGTCCCTGATGTAACTGTAGCAACATTTGCAGACGACACAGCCTTGTTGTCTTCCCACAAATGCCCAATTCAAGCCACACAGATACTACCAAAAGCTCTGAACGAAATGGCAAGTTGGATGAAGAAGTGGAAAATAACTGTGAGCTCATCAAAATCAGTACAATGCACTTTTACCCTACGCAAAAATAACTGCGCTCCACTGAAACTAAACGACACTCAACTTCCTCACCGTAACTCTGTGAAATATTTAGGGATGCACCTCGACCGTAGATTAACTTGGACTACTCACATAAAAACAAAAAGAGATGAAATCAATTTAAAATACAGAGGTCTCTACTGGCTCTTGGGTCGCAATTCAAAATTGTCTATTGATAATAAACTTTTGATTTATAAAACTATGTTGTTGCCAATATGGACATACGGATTACAACTATGGGGATCATGTAGCCGATCAAACATCATGATGATACAAAGAACGCAAAACTATATCCTGAGGCAAATTTCGAATGCGATATGGTTCATAAAAACACCTGAAGTCCACAAAGCACTTAATATGCAAACGGTCCAAGAAGTAATACAGACCTATAGCAGGAACTACAAACAACGCTTAAGGAGGCACCCTAATTGCCTGGCAAAGCAGCTAACCATACCGGAAAACATACGTCGGCTAAAAAGAGGCGGGATGTATTTGATGACAACTAAAAATAAAATCAATATTCGATAGGGATGGCTCCAATGGGAGCAATGCCCCTCCCGTTAAAATGAATACAGCACATCTGCTTATAGTCTTACAGACTGATTGCATGATTAGTCCAGGAAAAAAAAAAAATTTAAATAAGCATCTCAAAATAAACTGACCTCTGAGATACATTACTCAACTAACTTACAATTTACAGTAAATCTGAATGAATGAGATAACACTTTATTTAATGCGCCAGTATAACTTAAAACTTTAATATAAAAAGGTTGGCCTTATAGCTTATGAGCGATATATAAAGTCAGAAATCTCAAGCATTGAGAAGACAAAGTAATATAGTACAGAACTAATAGTAATTTGTAGTAATAAGTCTTCTTTAATTTTGCAGACAAGGTTATACAAATGATCCCAACATATCAGTAGACTGGTTGTGTACTGATGCTGAAAAGTTACCTCTTCCGGATGAATGCTACACTGCGTATACTATTGCATTTGGGATTCGGAACTGCACGCATGTTGATAAGGTGAGGTTTTAAGTAAAATTCAATGACTGACACTTTGAAATGTTGAGGAATCTACTTGCTTGCTTAATCTACTGTATAGAATCTATGACTCTTGTGCAATAATATACTAGTTAATGCCGCGGTATATTAACGGGTTAACTCAATTGGTTAAGTGGTTTAGGCTAGACAAGAGATAGACACACAGACAGAGTTACTTTCGCATTTATAATATTAGTAAAGAAGTAAGGATTATGTTGTAGGCTTAAACCCAGTTCTGGGTTTGGTAAAAAATAACTTGAGGAAAAAATGGATTAGATAAACTACATAATACAAAACTTATACCAAGTCTATAGTTATTTATTAAAATTGGAAAAATGACATGAATCAGAATGCCATATTATATTACTATTTATGTTTTCGTGTACAGGTATTGGAAGAAGCTTACCGAGTGCTGCAGCCCGGCGGTCGGTTTTTATGTCTAGAGTTTAGCCAACTTCCCAACGCACAATTACAATGGTAAGAAATTCCTACGTATGTTATTCTAATAAAAACACCTGCATAGACAATAGCAATGCAAGAACTTTCCTACCAAAAATACACTATATACAATTCATATCCTTTGTAGCGATGGGTAAAAAAACGTGCGTCGTCATCCCATTTCCACTCGTGGCTGTCGGAAGAGGTAACAGGTGGTAATTCTGCTGCAGTAATGAATGAGTGGGAGCCAAGCATTGCACGATTGGGCCAAGCTCGTACCGACCGGCGTGAAGCAGTATTGCACTGTGTGCAGTACGGTGAGCCTGGCCTAACCTGGAGGCCTGTATACCCATCCCATTTCTCTCCCGTCCTGTTCTACCACTCTCCCTATTTTCCATCATTAATGCTCTCCCTTCCTTCAAGCCGGCAAGACATCTGGTACACTTTAATTGTAGATGTTGATGGGCTGCAGTCAGTCACTTAACATCAGGTGAACTGCATGCTCCCCTTGCTTGCTATAACATAAAAAAATTGCACATAAATCTGGTTGGTAACGAACATTTGTGTGATTGCAGGATGTACGACCAGTACTCGTTCCAGGTGATCCCGGCGCTGGGGCAGCTGGTGGCGGGGCAGTGGAAGCCCTACCAGTACCTCGTCGAGAGCATTCGGCAGTTCCCTGATCAGGTCAGTTGTAATTATGGCTCTGTTTACACTTTTGACTATGTATTAAATTCACCCAAACCCATTTTGAAGATATTTCCAATACTTCTTATCGTGCTTTTTCTATAAATTTATAGATGCTATATATACAAGACGGGTCAAAGAATTTAAATACTACAAATATCTATCAAAGCTTAGAAATTTCTAAAAAAATCGTGATAATCGTTACAAATTTGAATTGCATTGTTTCTCAAACAAATACATGCATTTCTTCATTCCAACTGATTGGAATCATATTGTGTTCCAAATATTGAAGTAAAATATAGTTTAGGTTTTTATAGTACTGAAATTTTATTAAATCTGATTGTTAAATAGTTGAAACATACGCCAACAGTATGACAAAATAACATTGGATATAACTTTAAAATTACTAATACACATGTGAAATTACATGCAAATTATGAGCTTATACAACAATATTATTGTTATTTTTATTTTATACATAAAAAGAATCTGGAGATAAAATATATTGAAATTGAATTGTTGAGCTTATAATAAAATAAAATGTTAATTTCAGGAGACCTTCAAATCGATGATCGAGAATGCAGGTTTCAGACACGTAACGTACGAGAACCTGACGTTCGGCGTCTGCTCCATACACTCAGGGTTTAAGATTTAATCGAATATACTAGGCTTTGTTAGGGTTAAGTATTTGTAAGTAATTTATGTGTTGTTGGTACTTGTACAATAAAAAATTATTTATATTTAGTGCTTTCATTTGGTAGAAATTTTGATACTTTTGTTCAATTATTTAATATTTCTTTGGCTTTGCTACCACATGTCACATTCATATATGACAATATGTAGTTATCACATAATTATTTTAAAAATCCAATTTTGGGCAATTTATGTATGTAATTAAGTCAAAATATCCAAGATATTTTTTATAAATAATACTTATTAATACCACTTAAATTAGTGATGTGCCAAAAATCCGTATCCGTATCTGCGGACATCCGAACAAAAAAAAAGATTCGCATCCGTTACTTTTCGAGCGGATCTTTTGTCGAATTTTGTATTTTACGAATACGAATTTTGTCGAATATAAGAAATAAAACACAATGTCCATATAATATTTATTCAAGTCCATCAAACTCAGTGTTTGGAATGCAGATGCAGTACCTAAATTACATTATCAACGCGAGCGCGTCGTCAACCGATATCATACATTTAATATAAAACTATTTCACTTGCTCGCGCACACCAGGTATCACGTTTAATGGAATTAAAGCGCGATTTAAAACGAAAAGCGATATTTTGATGAGAAATGTAGGTTAAAAGCAACATTTGTGTGTCATATTGATGTATTTTAGCAAAATGTCTTTGTTAGTACACGTCATATATTTATTGCAACAGTTAAATATTGGTGTTTTCATCTTTGACTTTTGTATAAATAATTTAATTAAAATTTAATAAAAGTTTACAATGTTAGACTAAATTTCATAAACTACTCCATACATTTTATAACATCGCTCACATCGTTGTTACATCCAATAAATACAATTTTAGTACATTGAAATCAGTCAAAATTCTATCATTACCTAGATCGGTTTAATAATTCATAATTTGTACAAATAGCATGGCGGTTTGCGCAAACCAGCCCGGTGTGCGCGATCAAGTTGGGGGTAGAATTAGGCCCGTTTCCAGCTTCTATATGGGAGGTAGAACCTTCTTACAGGTAAAGCAACAGTTTTAACGGTTCAAATTGCTTTAAAAATGAATAAAAAAAATATTTTAAATTAAAGACTTATTTTCAACTACTTCCACGCGTTCTAATAAATTGTAGAAATAGTGTAAAACATGACAATTCAATATAAAAATGCATTTCCACCAAGAAGTGATAATACATTCTATTAAAAAAAAAATAGGAATTGAACCGTAAAAACTCAAACCTAATTGATCGATTGTAATTGGCTAGTCTCTGAGGCCGAAGTCAGGAGGGAAGGACTGAGTGGGGGTAGATGCACATACACCATGTGCATCTACCCCCACTCAGTCCTTTCATCCATCGGCAGTCGAAGGGAAGCCAAGCATGCCGTCCGTTCGTTTGTCACAATGTTAGGTCAACGTATCGAAGCCGGCCGTCGAACACGAAAGCATTAGGGATAACGGAGTGGGCACTCGAGTTATTTCGGAATAATTTCAAAGCCATACCAAAGATCCGTGATCCGTGACGATATCATCCGGAACGAATCCTGATTCCGTATCCGATATCCGTAACGATCCAGTCCTATCCGTCCGTGCGGTCCTATCCGTTCGTATCCGATCCTATCCGTATCCTAGGCATCCTCATCCGACTCACACGTCCAGCCAAGAACATCCAACGAGCCCAATCCACAGTGGATGAAACAAAAAAATATACTTTATTATACAAATACAAATTTCGATTTCAGTCATCGCACCGGCGGCGGCGATGCCTTCGAGAAACGGTTAAAGTTCACAGCCGCCGTCGGTGCCGAGTACATGTAATGTTAACTAGACATTATCTCTAAACGTCGACAGGGCCGTGACGTCATCGTGTAGTTTTCGAATTAAAATTACACCTAAACTTACGACTCGAACGCTTCAATACACCATTAAATATAGACACATAACGCTGTCTCGCTCCGCCTTGGAGGTGCGAGCGAGAGGGGCTACGCGATGACGTCACGGGGGGGTATAAAAGGGGGTTCGGTAGTGGTTGTGTACAGAAAGCGGTTAGAAGTCGTCGCCGGAGCACGTCCGCCGCGCCGCGCCAGCTGTCGATAAACACAACCTTCAGTATCAACCGTGCACATCGCTCACTGATGGGGCCTACGCGCAGAGGATTCAAATAACAATGGGACGGTTACGATTTCTACTACTTCTTTTTGAGTGATTCTAATGAAGTCTTCGATTTGCTTTATGTTTGTTGGTCGAGCATATTTTTATAAAAATACATAAAAAAATATTGTACAATTTTATTAGTGTCGATAAAAATCGAAGTCTAATATCAAACTTGAAACAAAAATAAATTAAATTGTTAAATTAAAATTCACACAAAGTTTACTGCAAACAGCAATTAAAGTTGTTAGAAATTAAAATAAAACTAGTATGATTTAAAAAAAAATACATATTCTATTTAAAAAATTAAATTGACTATAATAAAATTTATAAGATTACTAAGTATTGTATTTTTATAACGCAAACTATATAAATTATGTAATATTACAATCCCATTCTTATTTCAATCGCCTTGAAGTGTTTCTTGCAACTGTGCTCACAATGATAATAGAGTGAGAAATCCGAAATTGGTCCGTTTTACTTGAAGACGGTTCAAATTAATTTTTATAAAATACTTGTATTTACAAAGTGAATTTTAATAAACTACACTTGGTTATAATTACATATTATATTTTAAAAATCAAAATTTAATATTAACTAACAAGTAAATAAATATTGTATGTATTTAAAAGTCACTTTGTATATCCACCTAGTGTTATTTAAATCATCTTAAAATAAATTATACAGTAAACATTTTTCCTGCAACATTTATTCAGTAATTTTTTAATTTTATGAATTCTCATAAAACTATTTCTTTATAAACCAACTATGTTAAGAAATAAAAATGTTGAAGGGCAAATGTATACCAATAAAAAACACAAAAATATTATCATTACAGGAAACTATTGCTAAATGACTTACTTGTACTTTTCCTTGTCTGATAAAATCTATTATTGTACCATTAAATATAAATTTACTCATTGCGTTTAACATAATTAAAAATTAATTATATCTTTTACTCCATGTTTGAATTTCTTATTTAAAATCATATTTTGTATTTCTTGTAGAGTGTATAATTTAATTATATGTATAGTATAATTATATGTATGTTATTTCGAGTGAAGAGTATTATTAAAGATTTGCTTGTTTCAATGTATGTGCTTATGTGTATTTAATAGTTTAGTGACATATTCATGAAAAATAAATGAATATTCGATTAGGTTTGTATTCAAAATCAATTGAACTGCGTTTAATGTAGATAGTTTTTTTATGATGATAAAGCAGGCAAGCGAAGCATGCCACAACATAAATGGCTTGCCGGCTTGAAGGTAGGGGAGGGGATAAAAAGCGCATAATAAAATGATAAGAAATTGGGAGGGCAGTAGAAAAGAATAGGAGAGCGCACTGTATGCACACAGTGCAATACTACTACACGCCGATCTGCTTTATATTTTGTAGGTATATCTATTTTTACTTAACTCTTGTTAATGTTTGAACGCGCGCTCTGTACTTTTGTAAACAGGCGCGGTGTAGGTTTGTGCCTCACAGTGATGCGGTGTGCGCACCGTGTCAGGCGCGATGTGTAGCCATGGTTGGTGATGTGGTGTGTGTGTACAGTGAGGCTGTGTGTGTGTACAGTTACGGTGTGTGTGTGCGGTGTGTGTACGCACCGTGTCAGTAGGCGTGGTCGCGGTCGCGCGAGTAGGAGCGGCGCACGGGCGAGTACGTGGGCGAGCCGCGCCCGCGCCGCGGCGAGTACGAGCGCGATCTGAAACGAGACCACCATAGTTAATGTTGCTTCAAATATCATTACAGCGTATATAAATGCGTATACATTTTTAAAAGTGTCAGTATCGTGCGCATCGAATTTATTATTATAGCCTGCTATAATATAAAAAAGTACAAATCATTATTTAATTTAAGTGCGATCGATACAATGCCGATTAATAGACGCACGAGACATTGTATGCAAAGAATATTATTTCGTGAAATTCGATGCGGAACTGTGGATGCGTAGCTTTTATAACATTAAATATTTATAAAAACAAATTAGAAATGTCAAACAAATGTTAAAATGCGATGTAATATGCTTCTCATTAAATTTCTTGTACTTACAACTATTAATCTACTCAAAGACCAACCAATCATTTGATTTTTAATATACAGAATTCTAGACTAGTTTAATCACATACTTTAAAAATTAATAAATTTCCAAGATTTCTCAAAGAATAAACACAATATATTTACCTGTCTCTGTCTCCACTGTATCTGTCATTATTGCCATAGTCCTCTTTGACGCGGATGTATGATACTTCACCCTGCAAACAAGAAATACATCTTAAACATTTTATCTCATAATTTATCACATAAATTTTTATATTAATATTATCGTCTCATAAATATGCATAACTTACAATTCATGTATACCAGTTTGGACAACCTGTATCAGATTAACCTTTTAACCTCTAATTTATGTCCTTACTAAAATAGAACTGACCGTTTTGTTTTTTTAATTTTGTATTGCTTGAAATTGAAATCACACTTGTTTAATTTTTTTTTATTACAAAATTATACAGATGTACAACTTTATTTGTGTTGTTCACTAATAAACTATAATTTCGATAGTGAACCTAGTCTTAGTCAATATACCATGCTAATAAAAATATTGTTTTACTGGTAAAAAGAGTATTCAATGTATTTTGTTGCTTCCGCACATTTCTTCAATCCGTATATATAAAACTGAAAGGTGTCTGACTGATATACTGATCTATCAACGCACAGCCCAAACCACTGGTGGGATCGGGCTGTAATCTGGCATGCAGGCAGACGTTATGATGTCGGCATCCGTTAAGAAAGGACTTTGATCAATTCCCAGCGGGGAAGACAGATATACGCGGGTCGAACATTGTATAAAAACATATATAACATCCAACAAGTACATTTGTGTTATGTATGGACCATACGAGGAACCGATGTCGCAACATCCCCCCGCCCGCATGTGCTTCTAGCGTCCTATAATAATTAAGTTATGATTTAATCAATAAAAAATAATCAGGACGTTTAATTCCACGCACCTCGTGACTCCTAAACCGCGAGTCGTCGAGCTTCTTGACGGCGTACTTCATGTCCTCGTGGCGCAGGAACTCCACCACGCCCGAGCCGTCCTTGAACGTGTCCGCGAAGCACACGTCGCCCGCCTCGCGCATGTGGTCCTTGAGGTCCTGCCGGTTATATGTATGTTAGCACATAATGTTCCAGACTAATTGTTATTGCTAGTCTATATCAACACTTATATTATAGAAAGAAAGAAAGAAAAAAGTTTATTTGTCCCATAAACACACCATACCTTATAGGATAACAATTAAAACTAAACTGTACAGTATTGTCACGGGCTCAAACTAGGTCGTCACTCAGCATGTGCTGCAATGCCCTGGGGCCTTTGCAGCGCTGATTTTCAGTGACTCCTTATAAATAGGAAAACTGTTTGGTTGGAATGAATAGGCTCAAAAAGTACTGGACCAATTAAAACAATATTTTACCATTCCAAAAAAGGAAATATTAGATTTTTTGTTGAATTGAATAAGCTCCGAAACCCACATAAATAAATATTTCCAACTGACTTTTTGTATGTAAGCTACCTTAGCTTAACGAAAATTGGTCTGCTAACCGGATATAAGTCAAGCAGACCTATATTCGCAGCGACTACCACATGTAATTTAACCATAAAATGGTCCTTTGTGTTTGTATTTCACCACACTCCTTGGATCAACGAAGGTGGCAGACTTGTCACCAGTACCCTGTAGTTGAATCATCTCACAGGAGGCCTTAACCTGAACCGAGTCCACCGATTGATCTCCAAAGGGAATCAGGGAGGATCAATCAAGGTCAATACTAACATCCCCTTAAGTTAAATGCCTCACCTGCCACGAGCCCGAAGGCGGCAGGCCCGTCACCAGCACCCTGTACTCCGAGCGGCGG
>LQNK01000417.1:0-15090 GCA_001586405.1 Phoebis sennae
AATCGAAATAAAATAAAAAATATTTATTTTTTTTAACTCGGTTGCTAAGTTCACATAGGTGGATTTTGTAACAAAAATTCCCAGTAGTTGGCTAGTCTCTATTGAGATTGGCAGCCAAAGCTAAATTCGGTCAAAAAGGATGTTCATATTATATGCAGTTTTTTTTATTATTTAGGGTCCTAAAAATAACTTAGTACCTTAATCTAATTACAATCTAGCCTACAAGACGAATAAGTAATTATTTTCTAACCTAAATTGCTACAATGAAATTATTCTAAGATATATGTAGTTACACAATTTTATTAACTGTAAACATTTTGTAAGGTAACGTAGAAATTTAAATAGCGTGAAATAAAATTCAAATCCTCTGTGTGAACTCCTTTATAACACCCTTAAGCTTTGACCCTTTGCAAAATGTTTGTTTTAAACTTGCCAAGTTAAAAGATAAATATTTTGGCAAAACATTTGACAGCCATTCGAAGATATGGACTGGATTGAATTTTATTAAAATCCGGACTTAAAATTTATTTCTTATCAATTATTACTTCGTTTAATTTGAAGTCTGTGGATCAATAAAATGTATTCCATTTCATAATCCAACTAATAACCTATCTTTATACAAAATTTCATTAATATCCGTTCAAAAGCTGCAGCGTGATACATACAAACATCCCAACATTTATAATATGGTAGAAACAAGGAAGTGGGACTATTAACTTTCTGGTTACGAATTCGTTTGTATATTCTTAAATATTTGTTTAATTTTATTTACATTCAATTATTACCATATGGCTTATTGAGTATAAATAATACCTATTTTATTTTATATCAAAGCATTTCCTACAACCGCGTGAGTTTTATTATTTCACATATTCAATCTTTACAAATCACTTTTATAACTAAAATTTATAAAATCGCTAAAAACATCAGCCTGTATAGTGCATAACGTAACCCTAACCGTTGATATAAGTATTAAATATTTGCATTCTTTTATAACGCTTAAGAGGTGTTAAAAAAGGTGTTAAAAGCCGTTTAAGTGGCTATTGTTTATTTTAATGCGGTATATTTTTGTAGAAACAGCTGTGCAAATTTTTTTACACAATAATACTTTTCATACAATTCATAAAAAATTTAATTACTTATAATATTTTTTTAAAAAATAACGACTCCATAGCTTTTTGTTCCTCAAGGAAGTAGGGTTCCAACTTCAGTGCCAAGTTGTTTTATCTTGACTTATCAAAACAAATAGCTAAATTATTTATGATTGTAAATATAACAATTAAATTTTGCTTTGTGATCTCACGCTGCATAGCTAAATTTTAATATCATGTTTTTTTTAAATAATAATACATAATGATTTTTAAGTAGGCTTTCAGGGCCAAATCTTAGACTATGAAAAATATCAAAAAATACGCTGCGAGTAAATTTTTAAAAACAAGTAATTTTTTTATATGTAAAAGGAAAAATCTTAAGCTTATCTTAAGCTATAAGGTATATTATCACAAAATGATTAAAGATGTCTAGGACGATTTTGACAAAAACTGCATCATTGAGTGTTTGAAAATTGATTTAACAAGTCATGAATTGTATTGTTTTAGCAAAAAATAATCATCCTCCTATATTGTTTCACTTATCGATAGCCTAATTAGAAAAACGTTTTACGAAATAGTTTTGGCCTAAATTATTATTATTTTTCATACGTTACCTCAAAATAATTAAGATTAGATTAAAGCGAAATATTACTTCATTTCTTTTTACCTTTAGCACGAAATTTAAAATTATGGTGTATATAACTTTTGAGTTTTCTTCAGTTGGAAGAACAATCTAAAATTAATGTTATTTTAAATTCAAAGACTACAAATCTTAATTTCACACAGAAGCGATTCGTACGTTTTCCCATTTCAAAAATATTATAATTTAAATATGTCTCCAGTCTCATGAGATGAAAGGAATATGGCATTAAAATCACAATACAAAGTAAGAGGATACAAATATTGCAAATCATATTCCGTTCGCTTATACGTGGCATGGTAGAACTAGTGATGTGATACTCAATCACAGTGATAAATCCCACCCCTATTTGATAATCACTGTGACTCATGCGATACAACTACGCAGCGATGTTAAGCATAATCTACACTCATATTATAAAGAGGAAAACTTTGTTTGTAATGAATAGGCTCAAAAACTATTGCACCGATTTTAAAAATTATTTCACCATTCGAAAGCTTTGTTATCCACGAGTATCATTGGCTATATAACATTATGCTACAGAGCGAAACCACGCGGAACAGCTAGTTTTTGATAAAAAATAAATTGGTTGGCTTAATGTCAAATTTCGTTGAAATCCAATTAGCTAGTTTGCGTTATTTAGTAATGATCATCCACATTAATAAAGGGGATATAAAAAATAGCAAATCATTTCCGTTCAATGGTCTGTATAATACTCCAGTGTTTGTTATCCATAAAACATTTAAAAGTCTGCCTTCCCTTTAAATTGAATGGTAAAATATTATAAAGGAGTTTGAGCAATTAAAAACTTTTTTAATATAATTCGAAGTCAATCCGAAGCTATCTAAAAATAAGGTTATTAGATAACGAAAATCGCTGTGAAAAAGAACAGTGAAATCACAGTGATATACAGAACTGTTTAAATTCGAAATAAACTCTGAAACGCTTCCCGTGTTCTCGATATATTCTTATTTCTGAAATAAGAGTTTTATACGGATATGCATTTGAACTTATTGTGTCGACTGGAATACTAGGAAATGTATGGGCTTCGTAAATATATATTTCACAGTTACTTTCTGGATAGGGAAGTGCATTTTTATGTTAGTAGTAAAGTTGCGATTGTAGTTTAAAATGCAAAGTGTTCTGATTAGGACAAGGAATAACGAGTTGAACTGGAGTTGAAGAAGAATGAACAACTAAGTGATTCTGTAACAATTATAATAACTTCCAGGAATGAATACATTTAACCTTTTATTTTATTTTTTTGTGATAGGCACGTAGGGCATGCGGTTCACCTGATTAAGTGACTGACTGAAGCCCTTGAACATTTATAACATCAAAGTGTCGCAGATGCCTTGCCGGCTTGAAGGAAGGGGAGGGGATAAGGAGAGGATTAATGATAAGAAGTCGGGAGAGGAGTAGAATACGATTTAATAGTTTCCATCACAAATACTACGTATAATGTACGGCGCAAGATTATATCTTAGTGTAGGTCTGGTTCAATTATGCAAAAATCTAAATCGAATTTGTTTTGTATTGTGAATTTAATGTGAATTATATGGATAAATTGTAAATACGTTGATATAAATAAATAAAAATAAAAATGTAAATAACTTTTTATATTAATTATCAATGTATCAATGTAAATTGTATGAATTTTGTTAAATTTACGTAAACATGCTTAAAAGTAAATATTTGCACGTTTTTTATAAGCATATCATGCTAAGGTCATTGTAAAGAATTATATAACTCATGTTAAGCAAATAAATTATCATTTCACTACACGTGTAAATCGTAAATACGAATAAAGGGAACTGTTTCATAAATATCTGAAGCAAACAACATGAACCAATGAACTATGAATCACGCTAATTTATGACGAATTTATGGAATTGATTTAATGACTTTGGAAAACGTAATCCAGACGGATTGGGGGTTTAACGAGCTTTCGTGGATACATTCTTTAGTCGTATTTATTTTATTTATTTAAGATCAACCAACAACATTTTAGCTCCCAATTATGTATCTTTATAGTACATTAAAGAGTGAAATAAATAAATAAACCAACAATTACATACACTTATGATGATAAAAATAAACATAAATGTTACACAAGTGTAGTAATTAAATTATAGGTTAACACCACATGCAAGTGTAACGGTTAATTCTAAAAAATCTTTACAGAGATAAACTAAAGATATTTTCTTTTTTTGTTACAGTAAGCAGGCATGCAGTTCGTGCCCATGATCCCCCCACAAGGTGTGTGAAGGGACATCGAGGGGTTTGAGTCGGTGCAAGTCCGACATAACCCGGTCGTTTCCCCAGACGGCCGGGTGTGCGAAGGCATTTCCCCTCATAAAAAAGACAAGCATGCAGTTCACTTGATGTTAAGTGACTGACAGCAGCCCATGAACATCAATAACAAAGAATGCATTTGCCTTGTTGAATTGAAGGAAAGGTAGGGTTTAAGGACAGGGAAGGTGGGGAATTAGGAGAGGAATAGAATAGGCGAGGAGTAGGATGGGAATATATGCCTCTGGGCTTCCTCTCACAGTATGAAACACAGCGCAATACTTCTTCTACGGAGGTGTTACTTTCTTATATTACAATTAATACATATTCATTATTTCTTCCTTTAATTCCTGCTTATGTAATGCTCGACTCTCACTATTCATAAAATAGATAGATACAAAATACTTTATTACACTCAAAATTATCAACAAAGACATAAAATATAAGTGAACAAAGTAAACCTGTACTAGAGGCGGCCTTATTGCTAGGCAGCGATTTCTCCCAGACTACCTGTGGATACAATATTGAAAATAAATAAAAATTTAATATAATTTTTAATACTAACAATAAAATACTTTATAGTATTTTAAATCACATTTTATAAATAAAACAGTTTTATATCTGCTCTTTATACCCAAGTGCACCTTAGCTAAATAAAAGAGCAACATAGTAAAAGTTTTATTTCTTTAAAAGCTTTCAACTGCTTTGTAATTTAATTTCTCTGTACTTTAGTATCACATTATTATTTTTTACGAGACTTTCTACCGTTAGCACAAGATATATTGGAAAAGTAATCGAGATTTCTAAGTTTTATTGATTTTCAAAATTACACATCTACACATCACACTAATATTATAATATTGTTTGTTCGTTTGTAATAAATAGGCTCAAAAACTCCTGGACCGATTTTAAAAATTATTTCACCATTCAAAAGCTACATTATCCAATAGTAACATCGGCTATATTTTATAAACTACATACCTATATAACATTATACTACGGGTGCGAAGTCTCAGCTAGTAGAGATAATTATGTAAAGAGCAATTTTGCTATAATTATTAATTTACTTTCTTAAATATACATTAAAACCTCATTTTCAGTAACCTGCCTTAAATAACTGGCCAGCTATTGCAAGTTCGACGATTAAAAAGGTAATCCGGCATTGTGATTGGCCAATGCGGATTGCCGCGCTTTTGGACTCTTTTTTTTTCAGCGTGGTAGATAGAAGATGTAATTATTGTGAGAGCGTGAAAAAGTTTTGAGTATTTATAAATAATTTATTTAATTTATATAAAAACATGTTCATTATACCATGTACCACAAAACGAATTGTATCAATTTAACAATATTATATTACTTTACTTTTGGTTGTTGACCAATCAATTAATGAAACTCAATTATTTATGTTTCCATCTTTAGACATACTTAATACTTATCAGAAACGCCTCGATGCAACGCAGTTAAAATGAAATTTCTTAATCAATCGGTTTATTTCTGATCAATCGCGTTGCCCTGAATGCTTTGGGTCAAGGTGATCCAATTTATAGTCTTCGCTATTTTTTTTAAACTTTACCGACTAAAAAATAGTTTATCTATACTAATACTCCCGTAGCACACCAATGTCATATAGCCTCTGTCTTTCTGTGTAGATACAGCTTTCTAATAATGAAAGAATTTTTTGTAATCGGTCCAGTAATTTTTATATAATACAATACAGACCCCTTTTCACCTTTTAGGCACGGAGCTCGTGAAGAAATGATCTCAAATCTATACTAATATCACAAAGAGTAAAGATTTTTTTTGTATTCAATAGGCTCCGAAACTCTTAGACCGAATTGGGTGAAATTTTGTACAGAGATTATTTTAAAACCCAGGAATGACATAGGATAGTTTTTATCCCGAAAACAGACGGTAACGGGATGTTTACGTGCGTGAAATCGCGGAGCTCAGCTAGTCTCAAATAATATTATAAGAATACAATAATTAAACCTTTGAACCGATCATGGCCGATTGCTAGAAGTAAAAATAATTTTCTTTATGATACAATTTATATTTTGCGATCAATTGCGTTGCCCTAAATGCCTCAGGTCAAGGCGATTCAATTTATAGTCTTCATTGAATTTATCTTTCAATATTTCGAGTGGAGCAAGGGAAAAAACATTCTCTACTATTTTAAAGCAGTGAAGCTTTTTAAGCGCGCTCATCTTATATTGTTTCCGAGTATTTTATTTAAACTGTTAATAGTAATGGAATCACTGAAGGTAGCTGTCAGACACATGAAAACGACAATGCGATGCTCAAATATACAATTATCACAGATATAGTTTGTAATATTTCAAAATATACGTAGAAAACGAAGCGACTACTGATTTTCAGACTAACCCGCCCTTAAGTTAAAGAATATTATATTATCAACTTGTTTTTTTTTTTCAACTTTAAACACGACTATAAGCTTTGTCTTTTAATTTACTGATTGTTTTATGCCAGCCTTGTCAAGATTTCGAACACATTCAAATTGTATTTCAAAATTGGAACATCAAAATATTGTTCAATGTTACATAATATTATGATTCCAAATTTGAATTGATATACTTTTTTAAAAAATATTACGCACAGATCCTTCGATTACACAAGTTTATTTATAAGAAATAAGGTGCATTATTCTTTAAATCTTATTGTACGTTAGGAAGGAAATGCAGAACAATTGGTAAAGATTAGTCACAGGACAAATAGCTTTATTTACTTCTCGCTTTGGGATGTTACTCAAGCTCCCTGGAGCTTCTAAAACGTTTTTCTTTAGAAAAATTCTCTCTTTGACTTTAATCAGAGAAGAAACTGTAAAAGTCACACAAATGAAACTTTTTTTAACTTTAATTTTGACTAGATGCTCGTTCCGAGCTAGACCTCGCGTTGTAATATGTAAAACAAGACCTTTCTGACTCTAAGAAATCGCTTCGCTCGGCCAATAAAATGTTTACAATTGATGTAGAATAATATATGAATAGTTTGGGAACAACAAAACTATGTAGATACTTAGTAAACCCCTACAAAAGAAACTTACACCTGTATTATAATAATACTATGAGTTCTCACAGTGTGCGTGGCTGCATATTGCCCTATAAACCTATTCAGAGACTATACTTGGGACAAGATGGCGTAGTGTTAAATGTCCCTGAATATTTATTTATGTACACACAAAAGTATTGTCTGTGACTACGGGTGTATCTACATTTAACTTGAAACAAATAACACAGTTTTGTATCAGCGAGATAAGTCCAGTCTAACTTTAACTTACTCCAACTTAACACAACTTCCAAGTCACCCACTTTTGTGTAACTTACCAACTTCGAAACCTTTTAAATTTTCTTTTTTAAACGACAGACGGTTTTTATTAAAGTCCCCGAGTTTTAACTTTTTTCGATCATAAAAATTAATGTGAATAGAAGAGAGGTAAAGAAAAGTACAATATTCAAGATTGCGCGTATATTTCGCGTTGAGATATCTTAAATAATATTATAAATGCGAAAGTAATTCTGTCTGTGAATCTGTCTCTTCCTCAGGCATAAACTACTGAACTGGTTTGCATGAAATTTTGGACAAATATTGTTTGAGGTCCAGGAAATGACAAAGGATATTTTTTAATCCGGAAATCCTAGGGAAACGATAGGTATACGCGAGTGAAATCGTGGGGCACAGCTAGTTTCGTATATAGTAACGTAATCGCACAATGGACAGATTTTTATAAAATACCTTTGACTCTGTTATTTCAAAATCTAAAGCAATTGCACAAATTATTGATCTCCAAAACTTCATAGTTGAATTAGTTTGCGAGGTGTTACTAAAATTTCAAATAAATCTTGCGTCAAAATCATAAATCAAATTCAGGCCCGTAAATTGATAACTATGAAAAATAAAATGTGGATAGAAAATGGTTGTTCAAAAAATATAGTACTTTAATATTGCTCAAAATGTTATGTTATTATTATTTCTAACTGAAGCCCACATCTTACACTTTAATTGAATTGTCCGAGTCATTTGGCATTTCAAAATCGATTCAGCTGTTTTGGATTTATAGCATATGTAAAAATAAATGAAGAAATTTGCAAAATGTTATGTGCAATTATGTTGTGAGGTTCTTACGGAGATTTCGGGGCCCACTTCTTTACTTCACTCTGGGACCACTTGGTCCACCGTGAGGTTTTAGTCAGTAAGAGTCTGACATAACCCTGCTGTCTCTATAGGTAGTACGGTTTCCAAGTAGGATATTACGTTTGCAGTATATTCAAAGACATGTTTAGCCATGGGGCTGCGGTTAAACTTAAGCCTATCCTAGCCTAAGGATAAAGACCGAAGAAACTGACATTAGCGCTGCCTTAAATATCAACTTAACATTACCCAGATTATCTTAAGTTTATGTTCGCACATATCGTAAGCCGTAACCTATATATTTTATATACAGTAATGAATGAATGAAGAGATTTTATTATATACACCAAAATGTTCTATATGCAAAAACTATAAAATTCAACACTAAAAGGACTTGATTGATCTAAAAAACTTCATAGTTCAATTAGTTCGCGAGGTGTAAATAAAAATACAAATAAATCTTGCATCACAATCATAAATCACGTTCAGTTTATATCACAATGCTTCATCATTCCGGCGGAAAATTGATAACTGTGTAAAATAGAATGCAGTTAGCATTTTATGGAAAATATTAGTAAAAAAATACTCTGAAACATGTATTTAATCTTAAAATAGAGTATGGAATAGTATTTATGTCGAAATAAAATAAAAAGTCCAAATGATGCCGTGTGGCGACGGGTTAGAATACATGTGACGCCACCTCATTTCCGCCTGTGGGTGTCGTAAGAGGCGACAGAGGGTAAATCTGCTGCATAACATCTTCAGCGATAAAAGAGTGGGAGCCGAGCACTGCACGATCGGGCCAAGCTCGCACCGGTGCAATCACCACCTCCCCAACAGAAAACCGGCGTGAAACAGTATTGCACTGTGTTTCCGTCACTTAACATCAGGTGAACCGCATGCCCCGCTTGCCTGCTATAACATAAAAAGAAAATTAAAGAACTACATAAAACCTCTATTTTACCAAGCAGTGCTCGGAGACTCGTTATTGTCACTGCTACCAGTAATTTAAATTGATTTCCACACACAATTCATTAAACCTGGTATAGTTCTTTTGACGAATTATAAATGAAAACACTTTATTGCTTAGTTGCATATACAATCTTTTTCAAACACACATAAACTATAAAACTAAACACTAAAAAGACTGATCTAAAGAAGTTCGTAGTTCAATTAGTTTGGGAGGTGTTAATAAAAATGCAAATAAATCTTGTGCCAAAATCGAAAATCACGTTCAGTTTATATCACAATGATTCATCATTCTAGCGGAAAATTGATAACTGTAAAACAAAATGCAGATAGCATTTTATTTTAGTAGTTAGACAATTTTAATTGAGCTTTTTGGATTTTTTGTTTTGTAAATGTTCTAAAAGAGGCCATTCATCTAGAGTTCCATTTACCTCTGAGTGATACTGACTGTCATTAGCGTAATGAATGATAAATGTTGTAGCGTTTGCAAACTGTTTTATATTTTAAAACAATTGGTAGATCATTTATGTACAGAAAAAAGAGAAAAGGACCCAGAAAACTGCCCTGAGGCACCCCTGAATTATTTGTTATTTTTCTTGATTTTAAGATTGTTGTAGTTTTGGTATCGTTATTGTTTAAACTGTCATTAGTTTAACTTTATTTCCACTATTTGGCGTATTGATAATATGAATAAAAGCACTTTATTGCATGCACAAATATTTTCAAAACAAAACATCATTTAAACCGCAACCTCCGCTTACCTGCTGTGGCATAAAAAATTAGATGCAATTACCAACTCGCTGTCTATTCTAACTAACACATTTTTATTTTAAAGTTGTTCTTAAACAGTAAATTTATAAGTCAAAATTTAATTTTAAAATAGCGCGTGAAATGACAGGACTGGATAAGGATGAATAATGCAACGTCAGGAGATTATTTATGACTATTATTGAAAAGCTACATCCCTCTTAAAGTCCTTGAAATTGTGTTACTAGTTTAGAATTTTTTTCTGAGTTAACGCTATATATTTTTGAGTTTAAAGAACGTGTTCATCACGTAATTTAGACTTATGGAAAAATTTGTTACATACAGATTTATTTTCCTAGACTATTTCCTTGACACGAATTCCTGTTTAATTTATGCTGGGTGAAGCATACAAATTGTTGTGAGAGCGAATTTATCTCTGGCAAATTTTAAATTAAGATGTTCTAGCAAATATTTTTGTTGGGTATTTTACATTTCACTCCAACAGCACACAAATTAGAAGTTTTTTTTTATAGAACAGTGTCGCAGACGCCCTGCCGCCTTGAAGAAAGGGGATAGGGAGAGCATAAAAGTTGGGTAATTGGGAGAAGAGTACAACAGGATGGGAGAGGAATGGGATGGGTATACAGGCCTTTGGGCACCTGCTCAAGCTACGAAACACAGTACAATACTGCTTCACTCCAATCTTCTGCTTGGGGGATAGTACATACACCAGGTGAAGTTTTCATACATTACACAAACATAACATAACATATAATTAAAACTATTAAAGACAAACTATTAATTAAAAAAATCCAAGCAATTGACAATTCTCTGTCAATTCTTACTATCCTATTTTTATTTAACTGTATCAATTTTAAAGTTCTAAAACAGTAAATTTACAAGTCAAAATTGAATTTTAAAATGGCGCGTGAAATGACAGGACTGGATAAGGATGAATAATGCAACGACAGACCCGTAAATAATTTATGAGTATTATTGAATAGCAAAGTCCCAATAAAAGACATTTAAATTGTGTTACTAGTTCAGAATTTTGTATTTAGGCTATTTTTATTTCTTATTTTTTTGGTTTAAGTAACTTATTCTTAAGATTTTCATCAATACTAATATCATTAAGCTAGAGTTGGTTTGTTTGTTTGAGGACCGATTTGTGTAAGGTAGACCATTAGACAAGGAAGCCTGTATAGTGTATAACATTATGCTTCGAAAGAGAAGCCGGTGGCAACAACTAGTATAGACAACTCGTTAAAAAATAACTCTTATCATGAATTAAATAAATGTTTAACATCCATTAAAAATCCGAAGCAATCACAAATTCGTTTCTAATTCCAACTAATCTATTTTTATTCAAACGCTATAAATTTGTAAGTTACCTCAAATAGTTTTAAAATTCAAAGTTTAATCTACTTAAATTTGTTACTTACTAGTAGATAAAATTATACTATATGTGGCGCATTTACTTAAGTCGATTGGGCTTTCATGCGTGGTGCGGGCGATTTCTGTAGCGTATGCCATACAGTGAACATTGGGATAGTCGTTTTCACTGGTCGATAGGGCCCGCATTCGATTCGTAACGTCTTTTGCGTTTAGGAGTTGTTAAAATATATAATAGTAAATATATAATAGATATTGTATGTTTAGCTGTAAGGAACGACAAATAAAATAAATAAAACATATGTAAAAATATAATACTATTTTCTAGCTGAGAATTTTTATTTGTAATCTAATTTATGCTAGATGTAGCAAATTATATAATTTGCAAGCAAGCATTATCTCTAATAATTTGAAATATAGAAATTCGATTGAGAATTTTACTGTATTTTTAGTTGTTTGTATTAAGAACACCCCAAGATAAAGGTTTAGCTTTAAAAAAGACTACCTATTTAAAAAAAATGTCAAGAACAACTCACAAAATAACTAGAGAATAACTATTAAAGTTTGTCATGCAGTTTTTTATTAAACTCAGCATTGATGAAGTAAGTCTTATATCAGTTAAGCATTGTTTGTGCACGAATTAGGTCAAGCTTGCAACGGGGAAGTTACCCCTCGCAAGGATCAGCATGAATTGCATAATTAATTATCGCATCTGATAAGTGGAGAGGCATTACTGTTCCATATCTTTGCCTTTGTTTTCCTACACCAAGTTTTTCTTTATCCTTTTTATATAAATAGCTGCGATCTGCGGCTTTACTCACGCTTGTATTAGTAAGTGTTATTAAATGTATATCTTGTAATTGTATTTTTGAGAGACAAATAAATTATTTGATTTGATTCAATTTTGATTCGATTTGCTCTAGGTCAATCCAATTTACTCACTTTTTAAGGAATTCGAAATTGGTATGTCTAAAAATTACTACTAAAGATACTGATCTACTAATACTCAATTCTTTTATAGCGTAACATAATATACATAACATCAAGTATTCCTTATTCCACAAAAAACTAGAACCAAATGCCTTTTCTTATAAGAAAAGAATATCTTTCTTTTTACCACCAATTTATTTTCAATTTTAAAAACTACCGTCTAATATTTAAATGTATGGAACGTGGGAATTCAAAGGTTTTTGTCCTTTAAAATATCACCCCAGGACAGACAGTCTATAAATTTCAACATTTCATGAAATAAGTCTCATATCTCTCATAAATTCTCTTATTTCACACCACAAAACTTACAAATTGGAGCTGATTTCCATATTGTTAGGGTTGGTGCACATTTATTAGTTTAAACATAAAGTCGCCAGACACACTCTATTTAAGTGAATAATGAATTTCAAATTATACGAAGAATATTTTACGAGGCTTTTTCAAAATTGAATCTATTGTCCCACAATTTATATCTTCATTTGTATTTTATATCTTCTTTTGTATTTTCGTAAAAAATATCGTTTAACTTTACACTAATTTAAAAAAAACGCACGTAATTTTAAAGATACTACTTAATATGTACACAGATACATAAGAAGGCTATTTGACCTGTAAGTTCGGCTGGACCTGTGTTATTACAGGGTTACCATGGTAACTACCACTAAGTGAAGAGTTTTGCTCATACAAATTCTCTAACGGCCGTTTTCAATATTCTATCTATCCCTTGTTTTGCTTACTAAAGTCAGACAAATCTATCTATTTGCTTTCAATATGCAGTCGACGGATACATTTGCTATGACTTTTGTCTATCTATTGTCATATAATTTGACATAACAATCTATCCATAATAATTTATACATTATAGAAAATGGCCGTAAATCACGTATCACCTAACAAAATTGATTTTTTTAGAACAGAGTTCCCCAAACTTTTTGTCTCGTTAACCCAATGCCACATTTATTCATATTTTTCCATGTTGGGTAGACTCCCTACTTATCTGATTTAGTGTATGTGTGGAGATCCCCTATCGTGGTCCCTCATTTTCATTTCATGAACCCCAAAATTTTTTTGCTGACATACACCCCTTGCAGAAATCACTGGTTTAGACATATAAATAGACAAAATAAAAGATAAATTGTGTACTGCATTTCTTGACAGGTTCACAATATATCACAATCATTAGACTATAACGCTCATATTCTGTTACGACCCTAGAAGGACAGAAACACAGATTAGAGAATAAAAGGAAGTTGAAGAACGGCCGAAGACTCGAGTGACGCCGAAAAGCAAATACAAACCTCAAAAGCAAATACAAAAATGTTCGTCTAGTTTGACACAACACATCGTGAGGGCTTCAAAGTTTTCAAATTTCACTCACACAAATGCACGTATAAATAGCGTCACTCGAGTCTTCGGAACATTCCATCTGCCTTTCTCTAATCTGTGGACAGAAATATAAATGTTTGCAAAGTCAGTACTAACCTTTACCCTAATTGCCCCGCGCTTTCCCAGAATAGAAAATCTAGATACAAATTACATTAATATTAGTCGACTATAATCGAGTCGTGCATCTTCCTATATCCACGTGGGTGGTCGCGTCAAGTAATTTTATTGCATAGTCTAAGAGCTAATGGGTAAATGTGTGTAGTATAAGAGTTGGTGGATAATTTTGTAGAGTAGTTTAGGAGCTGTTGGGAAAAAAAATGTTGTTTAGGAGCTGGTGGGTAAAATTTGTAAATCATCATTATTTCTTAAACAAACATGATTTATAATAAGCTTTCTTCTTCAAGACTTGTATAATATAGTCTAAGAGGTTGTTGGAAATTAATTAAGAGTAAATTATATGGCTTGCTTCCGTGATTTGAATGAGACATTTTCGTGAGTATGCTGTATAGAAACTCCATGGGTTTAAATTATTTTTTAATGTAATTGTGTAGTTATACCATTTTAAAGTTTCATTCCCTATGTGGCATTCTAAAGTTTTACGATAAAAAAAATTTAAATTGTATTTATTCTACGTTTTGTCTACAAAGTCCCTTTCAATTTTAAAGCGATTATGCTAATAACAAACGCGTCCATTAAGCCCTTTATTTTATTGTTAAAACCCTTATAAATCACTTTGTATGGAAAAGTTTCGTCACGTGTCTCGCAAACCCTTTCATAAATGTTTATCTTTGATATATATACTTTAATTCAAATACTGTTTATATGTTACTAGGTAAGCTCCGCGGTTTCACCCGCATATATATCCCGTTCCCTTAAGATTTTCGAGATAAAAGCTATTCTTTGGCATTCCTGGGGTTTCAAAGAATCTCTGTGCAAAATTTCATCTAAATCGATCCTGTAGTTTCGGAATCTTATATATACAAACAAACAAATATTTCCTCTTTATAATATAAGTATAGACAATTCAACACCTCTTTTCTTTTTATGCTTTGCTCTTTACTTTACTTTATTGAAGAAATAGCGAAGTCCCGCATCTCTTATTGGGGCATGGGGTAGATTTCAAATTCGTTCTGAAAAGCACTGACTGACATAGTGATCTATCAACAAAAAGCCCAAACCGCTGGACTGATCAGGCTGAAATTTGGCATGCAGGTAGATGTTATAACGTAGGCACTCACTAAGAAAGGATTTTGATCAAATTGGGAACGGAAAAAACAGATATAGGCGGGTGAAACTGCGGGGCATAGCTAGTTCAAAATAATAAAAACCTTAAGTCAATCTAATTTCCCTTCTAGAAATAGACAAAAACAAAAACAAATCCAATCTATACTTGTCAGTGACCTATTTCTGTTCATCTATAGGCTTCCAAAAGTTCGC